>CAKAOH010040348.1:0-10558 GCA_916701665.1 Sebastiscus tertius | reverse complement strand
AGCTGTGTGACTTTCTACAGAACAATCATTTATTGGAGGATTATCAGTCAGGATTTAGAGTGCACCATAGCACAGAGACAGCACTAGTGAAAATTACAAATGACCTCCTAATGGCATCAGACAAAGGACTTGTCTCTGTACTTGTCTTGCTAGATCTTAGTGCTGCTTTCGACACCATTGACCATCACATCCTATTACAAAGACTGGAACATTTAATTGGCATTAAAGGAACTGCACTAAGTTGGTTTAAGTCCTATTTATCAGATCGATCTCAGTTTGTCCATATCAACGACGAGTCCTCCATGCACGCCAAAGTTAGTCACGGAGTTCCACAGGGTTCTGTACTTGGACCAATTCTATTTACCTTATATATGCTTCCCTTAGGCAATGTTATTAGAAAACACTCCATAAACTTCCATTGTTATGCAGATGATACCCAATTATATCTATCGATCAAGCCAGACGAAACTAACCAGCTAACTAAACTTCAAGCATGCCTTAAGGACATAAAAACCTGGATGACCTGCAATTTCCTGATGTTAAACTCAGACAAAACTGAAGTTATTGTACTTGGCCCTGAGCGCCTCTGAAACAAATGATCTAATGATATAGTTACTCTAGATGGCATTGCCCTGGCCTCCAGCACCACCGTAAGGAATCTGGGAGTTATCTTCGATCAGGATATGTCCTTTAACTCCCACATAAAACAAACCTCAAGGACTGCCTTCTTTCATCTACGTAACATTGCAAAGATCAGGCACACCCTGTCTCAAAGTGATGCAGAAAAATGAGTCCATGCATTTGTTACCTCTAGACTCGATTACTGCAATTATCAGGCTGCTCCAATAAGTCTCTTAAGACTCTCCAGTTGATCCAGAATGCTGCAGCATGTGTACTGACAAGAACTAGAAAAAGAGATCATATTACTCCTGTATTAGCTTCTCTGCACTGGCTGCCTGTAAAAACCAGAATAGATTTTAAAATCGTCCTCCTCACCTACAAAGCGCTAAACGGTCAGGCCCCATCATATCTTAAAGAGCTCACAGTACCCTACTACCCCACTAGAGCACTGCGCTCACAGAATGCAGGGTTACTGGAGGTTCCTAGAGTCTCCAAAAGTAGAATGGGAGCTAGAGCCTTCAGCTATCAAGCTCCTCTTCTCTGGAACCAGCTCCCAGTTTCAGTCCGGGAGGCAGACACCGTCTCTACATTAAAGAGTAGGTTAAAGACTTTCCTCTTTGATAACGCTTATAGTTAGGGCTGTCTTTGACCAGCCCCTAGTTAAGCTGCTATAGGCCTAGACTGCCGGGGGACTTCCTATGACACACTGAGCTCCTCTCTCCTTCTGGATATACTCATGTCCCATTCATTGTTACCAACTTCATTTCTTCCCCAGAGTCCTTGTGCTTTCTTGTCTCGCAGGTAACCGTGGAGCGGAGTCCCACCTGGAGCGAGGTTACACCTGGAGCGAGGTTACACTTGGAGCAGGGTTTCACCTGAATCTGGATGTCACCTGGATTGTGGTTGCATCTGCTGCTGCGTCTGCTGCCTGTTTGACAGCACGTTTGGTGGATCTTGTTGGGTCTCTAAACTATGGTGTACGGTCTAAGACCTGCTCTATATATAAAGCGTCTTGAGATAGCTTCTGTTGTGATTGAATTGAATTGAATTATCTCACCCTAACCACAACCCTAGTAGAGCTGATGAGTGGCTTTTATCTCATGCCAGTTTGTCAAACTTGAAGTCACATTTTCTATTTCCCCACTTCTCTTTCCTGTTTCCAACTTTGCTGAAGAGGACATGGAACAATATTTCCCATCAGCCTTTTGTTCTTACAGCATCTGCCATTGTTATAAAGCATTGGGATGGTACAGCTATAAATAGTTTATTGTCAGATAGATTTAATAATCCATGTGATCATTTAGCAACCTGTGCACACACATTTCCCACATCAGTATTTTCCTTTCTACTATGGAGCCTATCGATGTGACCTCCAGGGAGCTCAGTAAATTAAAGACTTACATAGTGCCGTGTTTTGGGTTGGATTAGAATTATTTGAGCTATTTTATGATCCATTTCTAAATTATGTGAAGTCTTTGTTACTGTAAATCAGGACATATTTGTTACGCCCATTGTTTTGCCATGTCCTGTACTCCCAAAGGCTAAAGGTGCCGGAACAGACTAAAACATCATTATTTTTATATTAATCATTATCACTTCCAGGGTTTCCACTCACGTTCATGTACACACACACACGTTCACGCGCACACACACACGTTCACGCGCACACACACACGTTCACACGCGCACACACACACACACACACACACACACACACACACACACACACACACACACACACACACACACACACACACACACACACACACACGATGTCTAATGACCTGTAGACTATAATCAATACGGGTGTATACCGTAGAGGAGGGGCCTGCAGATGAGAGAGCATCACCATGGCAACTCATTGCATTGCAGTAAGACCACCTCGAGATAGCCATAACTCTCCTGGATTACCCAGAACCCCCTGATGGGTGGGGGTGGGGAGGAGGAGGTTGTACAAGTAGTGCAGGTGTGTGTGTGTGTGTGTAAACATGTACAGTAATGTACACGCTGACATCATTTACAGGTTTTCCATAGTGAGGAGCTGGTATGTTGGTGATGGTTTTAAATGTGGGCGCCTGATCCGTCTGACAACAACAGATGAAAGAGTCCTGGGGGGGGCTCGGGTTGCCATGTCTGATGCAGAGGTGTTCACCATATGAAGCATCATTTATAACAGAGTCTATGGGATATTTTGACAGAGAAAAGGCAACATGTGGTGACTATCTGTGGGTCATCCTCTGCTCCCTGTGCAGGTTTATGGCTGGTGGATAATGCAGGGATATTAAATGCCTGAAGAAAGGACTGTTTGTTATCTTTTTTAATAAGATTTCCTTTATATATGTATATTTACAATCTCCATCACATACACTTCAACAAAAGAAGAGCGATCGTAACAACAAAGCAACGACTGCTATCTTCAAGTGAGTAGGAGAGCCGGCCCGGAGACCGTCTTCACATCTAAATCATTATTATTATTATTATTATGTGATTATCTGTGATTAGACATGAGAACCTCTATCAAATGGTCATGATATGTTTGAGGTAGATCTCATAGTTTTATCCATTATTCCTACTGGATATGATATCCTATTCACCAGCATCATTGCTGTGATCAGCTGGTTTGACATCTACTGAGCGAGACTCTAAACTTCTGCGTCTGCATTGAGAAGCCTCACCTCAAATAGGCACTACAATATGTGTGTATGTACATTATTCAAGCTAATTTTAGCTGCCTTTTCTCTGCCAATTCCCTTTTTTTAACCTTTATTTAACCAGGCAAGTCAATTAAGAACAAATTATAATTATTATTAATATTTGCAATGGCAGCCTGGCAAAAGGCAAAAGCTAAAAGCAAAGCATTGGCAAACATGACAAACACACAATAACAGCAAGCTTTACATTATACAATTAAAATATTATTGGGTCAGGAAACAGCTGCATGTATCAGCCAGAACGTCTAATAGAGCTTTTGAAAGCAGACATAGGGATACAATTTATACTTAGAGCTCTTGAAAACTTGCAGTTTAACCAAAATGACAAATAAACTAATGACTAGTCTGCCTGCTGTTCTTCATGTAACCAGCCAGAACAGCCAATTTACCCACTGTGGGACTAATAACGGAATATCTTATCTTATATAATGAAGTAAGCTGCTTAGCTTGGTTTCTGATTTCCAAGATCATTACAATCAGGGCCATAACTACCTTTGAGGACACAGAGGTCATGTCCTCTGAATTATTTTACATTCTACAATCTGCAATGTAAAATCCTGTAAATGACCCATAATTACAATGAGCATTAATTCATGGAAAAGAAGTAATTACTCTGAACTTGAATTCATATTTAGATCAGAGCTTTATGGAAAGAAAGTGCATTAATCAAAAATTAAGTTAAGAAAATGATTATTTTGTCCTTGTAATTAGCGTTTCCTAATTACACAAAAGTATCTCATAATTACACTATCAGTATCTAAATTATGAGATAGTTTCCATAATTATGAGATAAGGATCTTGTAATGCAGCTGTAGGTGAACTGATGATGTACGGTTGTTGTGATAGTGAATGCGATGCACTTCCTCTTTGCCTCCCCAAGTCAGAAACATGTTCTGCTCATCAGAGAATAAGATAACCAGTGACATTATGTCTTCCCCTCCCTGAGTCATGTTTCCAAAGCACCTGTAATTGTACGTCATAACAAGTAAATAGAATGTAACAGTCATCAAACACTTACATGCCAAATGGACTTTGGCCTTGCGGCTGACCAGCATGCCGTAGCGATTTTGGGCTGCGCAGTCGTACTCGCCCATATCCGCGTCGCTCCCCTCTCTACGTTTCTGGAAGCTGTGGATGAACAGCGTGCCATTCGCCAGCACCTGAACCCTCGGGCTGGTGGGTAAAGGTACCCCGTTTTTACGCCACGTAACCATGATCGGCTCCTCACCCTGAACCCGACAGTCCAGCATGAGCGGGCGTTCCCTCACTGCGATCACATCACTCGGCTCCAGCAGGAAAGACAGCTCTGAGGCCGAACAGCAACCTGCAGACAAGAGAAAGAGAAAGAGAGGTTATCAGAGAGAGAAAGGCTGTATGACTACAAATATGCTTATAAGTGATAATTTGTTGTATAATCCAGAGGAGTGTTCAAACTGACATTGAATCAGGTTTATGTAATCCCATTAAACCATCCTGAACATCGGGGAAGTGATGATAAAGGCTGTTCCATACTTTCTGCGAAGTATGACAGTTTCCGTGACTGAAATATGGTCATCCGCCTACGTCCACAAGGGACCACGCAGACCCTGAGTGGACGTCCGCATGCAGCCCAAAATGAGTGACCGTGTGGACTGTACATATAGCAAGCGCACCGACTGCACATGCTCCAGTTTCGTTCTACACTGCACACGTGGAAAGTGTGTCCAAGGCTTGAAAGTCAAGACAAACTGTCTATATACCTACAAACTGAAACGCATTTTCATTGATAGAAAAATAATGGAAAGACCTGGAGTTCTGGGAATGTCTTGAGATCACCAAGTACACTGGCTGGTTGTTGCAAATAAATCTGAACTGCACAAACAGTCCAGCTGCCCTTCTCATTCAGTCCACACCTTAAGAAACCAGTCAAATAATCAATGAAAACTGAAACTGTCATCTAGAATCATTTTTGCATTAACATGGACTGAGCTGTACGTGGAAGAGCAACCTTGAACTTCAGGAGTGTTTTATATAAAGACATTAACAGATTTCGGTGGGTTATAGAAAATTCTACCTATTTTTCATCTCAAGCCAACAAACATCCCATAGCTCCAGAGACAATAGCACAAGGGGAGGCTTCTCTGTCTGACACCCAGTCTCAGAGAACCCTACACCAAAACCTCACTCAACACCAGAAACCACCTCAGTTGATTGATAGTGCATTTGGTTTTGCGGCCTATAACGCTTTAACTGAAGGCGAGCCACAATGGAGGCTGGAGGCTGGATGCCAGCGAGCCATCCAGCCAGAGAGGGCAACAACAATACCCGAGCTGGGGAGGAGAACACTGGCAAGGGTTGCTGGGGTCAAGTTAGGAGACCCTCCATTGAAGCAGGGGCCAATTGTGACAATAGTGTTGTGTCTATGCTTATTTGCACCTCACCCACAGTAACCTCTGTAAAAACAGCCACCACGCACTCAAGGGCACCATCTGCCCCTTCTTATGCATCCCCTCCACCCCCCCGTCTCTTCCTGGCCTTTCAGATCCATCTCTGGGGTGACTTTCCCATGCCACCAGAGCTCTCTTCCTCACCCTTGTCCCCTCCCCTGCATGACCTTGGTGACACTCCCAGTCTTCCCCATTTTCTTTTAGCCTTTTTTGGTGTTAATGTCCTCATATGCAAAGAACCTTGAACCCTAAGAGCCGCCTTCCTTCCCAGCTGTGAAGCAGCAACAATCGCAGCTGCACTTGAACCTGCACAAGGCCTTATCAATGTCACTATGGAGTCTTGCATCTGTTCAACCAAAGATACCCTCTCCGTCGACTGAGTCACGGGCCGTACAACAACATGTATTGTTGTCCAGCCACCATCAAGCATCACACCCCACACACAGTGGCTTGCAGCTGAATTTGTGTTTAGATTGGCTTCAGTCGTTTTGTGCATTTCTGCTCTGAAGGCCAGCTGATGCTGTTTGCTATTATCAGCACACATTCTATTCCCATTGATTTTTTTAATTAAAAAACAAAAATAAACCTTTTCCTTTAGTGGTAACTAGCAATGCAGATGCCACCAAGTTCATAAATACAGTTTATATGCCTCTATCCCAATACAGTGGAATTTGGCCTGTGGTGCTCTTAGCATTGACAGATTTGATCAAACTTTTCAACAATAACATGGTTACTCAACAGAATCCACAGTAACAGGGACACGGTATCTGGAAACAGATGCCATTGTTGTGTTGGTTGGGTCTTTCTTTAATGCTGTGAACCCCACAGATAAAATAAATTAGGGAATACTGATATCTGATACTGATATCAAATATCGGTCCGATGATGACTCAAATAGGTGGATCAGGTATAAATAGTAGTAAATAAATAAATAAATAAATTTAATTGAAATACATTTTTCAATAATGCCTGATGTTGTCTTACATATAAAAGATTGATCTCAGTCACTTCCACACAGTGAGGCCTACAGCTGATTAATTAAACGCTGGTATCGGATCGGTACTCGGTATCGGCCGATACCCAGAGCCCAGGTATCACTTTGGTATCGGGACTGAAAAAGTCGTATCGCTGCATCCCTAAAATAAATGATCACCTCCATTGTAAAACCTGGACAAATAAAACCCAAACGATCTGCATGGATAGAGACAGTGTGAGAACATATGACTTCTTGAAATTTGGTTCAATTGACCCTTTAACAGTCTCACTACTCCCCTCCTTGTCTTACATCCACACGTGTAATTTTAATAAATCAGAGTAAGCATAGATAAGATATCCTCCACAGCAGTTACATTTAGCATTACTGCTCTCTGTTGGCTGAACCTGATAAACGCTATGGACAGCGGTGTCACGGCATATACAAATACCACAGAGTGTAGCAGAGTTGACATTACACTGTTCAGCTGTAATTTCTCTGTATACAATCAGGTTAATGACTCCTTGTTGACATGGTAGTTGATGAAATGGCTCATCATATTTTATATATATATCTAACCCCCAGCCTGACCATGTTCCTCCTCCTCATGATCTCTGCTGTTGGCTTCACTGTGTCACATCAAGAAACGAGCATCTGCCCTCCTCCTGAAGAGATCTCCCACCCAGCAGATGATTGTTAGTTTGGGCTGATAGAAACCTGCACCCCCCCCCCCCGAGCCTCCCATCCCTCAGGACTGGTAATGAAATTCAGGGGCTCCCAAGGGGGGAGGGGGGGCTAGCATCGTATTCTGTGGCCACGGTTATCGACCAGAGTTATGGTAAGTAATGTGTACATAAACAAGGTTATGTCATAGCAGGACTCTTTGAGGTATCGGGTTATAAAACATTAATGTAATTTAACATTTAATTTCCGGTCCTGCTTTCCTCTTCTGATAATCAACATCACCAGGGTTGGGAGGGAACTTTAAAAATGTATTCTGATAAAATGACTAATTACCTGTTAAAACATGTAGTCAATAACCTAACCCAAGTATCACAATATTAAAGTGTCATAACTTGATTACTTTCTGTTACTTTTTAATTACCTCAATGACAAATATATAAATAAAAACAAGAGAATAAAAACTCTGAAATGTGTCCATTATTTTGCCTGTAAAGCAGGAAAGAAGAACAGAATCATAGTACAGTGAACGTTCAGTCATCATCCAAGGACAGCAGCAGCAATACCCATATACAGTAAATTAATTAAATTAACCTACATGCAAATGTCCCAGTTTGGGAGGGTTCATTGAAGGGCTTTGTATTGGATTGCTTAAAGGTGCATCACTCTAAAATCAGCTGTAACTCTATAGCAGTTATGAGCTAACTTCTGAGATTTGTGCCTCGACACATTGGCATTGACGTGGGATCAACCCCTCGTCTTGGTTCCAGTTTGAAGCCTCAAATCCAGGGAGAGTCTTTGCATCAAGATGAATGAAGGGTAGTAATAGGATGTTAAACAACAAGCTTTAAGGCAAATCCAGACTGGAGGAGTTAAATGTAATCCAAAAAGCTGAAACTACATGGAGGTGTGATTAAGTGCATTAGAAATTGGGCTATTTTCAATATAACGGCAGGACTATAATGAGATGTTTCGAAGAGAGGGGGTTGTCCAGCAACCCCCACACTAGCACCTTGTGCTTGTAACCCCAAGCCCCTCAGGGGTCATGAGAGAGTCAGAGTTGAGGAGGATGGATGTGTAGATGAGGGTGGGGGGGGGGGCAGCTTATGTCCAGCCTGAGCTACTCCCTTAGACCACCACTGCTATTGTTTAGTGGGACTGAAGCTCCTGAAGTTCACAGATTTCTGTCAAACCCCCGTAAAAAAGGGACAGGGAAAGAGGGGGTGAGCACCAGATACAAATCCTTTCATCAGTTTAAGTTCCTTTATCCTCTCTCCGACATCTGTGTGAAAGGCAGCTCTGGAGGGCTGCATGGATCTGAGCTAGGAATGACACGGAGAGCTAAACTTAGACATTTTAGGTTGAAGCTCTAAGAGTTCGGGTTAGAGTAAGGTTGAGGCTTTAAGAGTTCGGGTTAGAGTTAAGTTGAAGCTTTAAGAGTTTGGGTTAGAGTTAGGTTGAGGCTCTAAGAGTTCGGGTTAGAGTTAGGTTGAAGCTTTAAGAGTTCGGGTTAGAGTTAGGTTGAAGCTTTAAGAGTTCGGGTTAGAGTTAGGTTGAAGCTTTAAGAGTTCGGGTTAGAGTAAGGTTAAAGCCTTAAGAGTTCGGGGTTATGTTCTAATATTCCTCTTTGTTATCCCCCTGCACCCTGACTTCTTCCTCTATTATATCTGTTTCAGAAGAGGCAGAGTGTGCAGCTGAAGGTCTGACCTGGAAGATGGGAATGGCCTGACCGGCATGAAGCCCGCTGGCCTGGGGCTTCCTCCTTTGTCCTCCTAATGGGAGTAAAAGTCCTTGTTTGGAGACGGTGAGTTCTCTCAGATGTAGGGGGTCTGCGTAGGTCTTTTGTTTAAGCCAACTGATGGTCATTTACTAGGTGTCAGATGTCAAGTTCAATGTCTAAACACAGAGTGTTTCAGAGAAATGAACAATACAAACCTGCTTGTCTCCATGACTCAGAGATAACAGGTATAGTTTAAGACAACTTGTACTATAAAAAGCAATTTCTTCATTCAACTACTATATTAAGCTCAGTGTGGGCAAAATTGGTCTTCCAACATTACGTTTTTTTATAGAAATATATATTTGTGGCAATACAATACCATACATAAAATAATTTGGTATATAGCCTGCTTTCACAAAATTATTTTTTTCACCTTTTTAACAAAAGAAACCAAAACTCGATAAAATTGTCAGAGTTTTGATTGAACTCAGGAACTATCTGATCAAACTGGAAGCAGTTAAGCTGCTTTGGACACAGAACCAGAGATATGTTGAGGTTTGGTAACAAGCTCTATTCAACGTGATTTCACATGAACTGAACTTCAATATGTTAATATCCTGAATGTAAAACCTTTAAACATTTCTATCATATCATATGAAGAGTGACAATACAATGGTATTAAGTTCAAAGTTAGCGTTGGATCAGGCTTGGTCTTTTTTATGATCTATTGATAACAAGCCTACCTATGCATAAACCGATATCGGCCCCCTGCCCCCCCCCGGGCCTCCCGGGACCCTGGGCCCTGGAGGTCCTGGAGGTCCTGGAGGTCCTGGAGGTCCTGGAGGTCCCATCTGCATGTGGGGGTTGATTTCTAATGGTCAGTGCAGATTTAGCCAGCCTGGCCAAAGACATGGTCCCCACCAGCCAGGTGGATCAATAAGCAATAATCTGTAATGTGATGAAGAGGAGGCCTCTTTGTCTGTCCTGCAGTTTTAATCAGTGAGGTGTCGGCTCACAGAGTCGCTGCAGCAACTCTTATTAGAGAAATCTCATTAAAAACAAAAAGCCTGGCAGGACACCTGACAAAACATGAGCTAATAAGACACTCAGAGACGCATCGCTGTGCCAGAGAGCTGCTACTGCAGATCACTAGAAGCACTACTGGACAGATGACACTCATCTAATGGGACAATAAATGTAAAACAACTAGTAATTATAATTATAGGCTCTTATGCAATTACTATGAATTATATGGGACCACCAAATCAAATATACTAACAGCTTATCATGGAAAGTTTACACAGTTATAAAGTTAATAACCATAACAGGTCATGGTCGTACTGGAACTACTGGTGAAGCTGATGACCAGCTCTGGATTTATATTTAGCACATATTCATTCTCATGTCATGTTTCCACCCAGTGGTA
>CAKAOH010040347.1:5398-49886 GCA_916701665.1 Sebastiscus tertius | reverse complement strand
ATATATTTATATATATATATTTATATATATAAAAAAATGATGATCATTTTTATTTTTGATAAAAAAACTGATGTTGCAATATTTATTTTCTGCTATATATATATTGCAATATGAAAAAAATACAGGAATACCATTTTGTTAGCTACATTTTTAAGTTAAATGTTTCAATCTGGTGCACTTCCAGAGCAAAATTAGCAACATTAAGAGCTAGATAAACAATTTTGTGCTCTCAACATTGGTTGTATAGATGATATCTATACCCAAAAATGAAGCCAAAACATCTGGATCACCGGCTGTTGGCTGGCTGTTAGTTTAGTAAGCGCTTGATTTGATATGCAGAGATTTCTATGAGCAGAACACATATTTTAAAGGTCAATAATTGCAGGAGATCATGTTCATTTAATTGCGGGATGCCAAAATCGTGATCGCGATTAATATTGGATTAATTGAGCAGCCCTACCTCACACCATGTCTTCCCAGGTGCTGGACCTCTCCAACAACAAGCTGAGTGAGATCCCCTCTGATCTGAGCGACTGCTCCAAGCTAAAGGAGATCAACTTCAAAGGCAACAAGTTGAATGACAAACGTCTGGAGAAGATGGTCAACGGCTGCCAGACCAAGTCCATCCTCGACTACCTCAGAGGAAAAGGAAAAGGGAGACAGGGAGAGGACGGAGGCGACGCTGAAGGGGGTCGCAAGGGAGACAAGGGGAAAAGGCAACAGAGGAAGAAGAAGGTGGTGGCGGACGAACAGGATGAGGTGGAGGAACTGAACAAGATGGTGGTGAGGGTTCTCCATGTTTCGGACAATCCTACGGCGCTCACGGTCACAGTGAGTGCAGAGGTGAAAGACGTTCGACCGTACTTGGTGTGCTGCGTGGTCAGAGGCATGAACCTAAAGGCTGGGAACTCTCTCAAGCGGTTCCTGGTGGCTCAGGTAAGGTCAGACCCCCTTCACAAGATAGTATACATTGGACCATTTTAGTAGTGCATGACTAATAAAATAATTGTGTTTTTCTAGACAAAGCTTCATGATGACTTGTGTGGTAAAAGGACCACGGCAACCATCGCAACTCATGATGTGCAGCTTCTCAAAGCTCCCCTGACGTATGGTGTCAAACCACCTACCGAGCTGAAGGTAACAGCAGATTGGTTGGCTCATTATTTTCAGATTTCAATCCAATTGCTGTGTGAAGCTCTCAAAAAAAACGTCCGAATTTCACAATGTTTGTTAGGTTGTGGCGCTGGGTCGGAAGGAGATGTCGGCCGTCGAGCTGATAAGACACCTTCAGCTGGAGGCTGACGAGCTGAGGAAGCAGAAGAAGAGGCAGAACGTCACTGGCCTCCACAAGTCAGTATGACTCTTCTGTACAACATGAGCTCTGTTTGGGGGAAAATGTAAAAACCCTAGTTAGTTGACTGCAGGCTGGAGTCGAGGGAGGAACGTTTTTAAGAAGACACACAAACTGATTTTCAAAATAAAAGACAACTTATATGAAAAATCTGTTGCTCGTAGCTATGTTTGAACTAGGGCTGTCGAAGCTAACACGATAATAACACGTCAAAGCAAATTGGTTTTATCACAACATGGTCAGTTTTAAAGCTACAGTGAAGATACTGGTGTCATATGAAACTAGAGAACCTAAGGAATCCTTCGGTACCAACCGTGTCATACTACCTTGTTGTGAAGGAGGCCAAATAATGCTCCAAACATGTGCAAAATCTTGGCGAGGAAAAACTGGCATGGCCATTTTAATTTTTTTAAGCTCCATTTTGAACAGATACAAAAAATGTGCGATTAATCATGATTAAATATTTGAATCAATTGAGAGCCCTAGTTTGAACACATGAGGGCAGTGTTAGTATGTTGAACCACAGCTTTAGTCTGATTTATTTCAACCTTCCATGTTGAATGTGCAATGAGTTTCACCTATTGTAAGGCATCACAAGCTTATTAAGCCCACATTTCTGCAGGTAATTGTGATCGGTGCGTGATAATAAAAAGAAAATGCATGAAAATTAGGATTTACAGATATTGTTGATCTATTGTTCTTGAGTATGATAATAGACATGACTGATTTATAACATCATCTAAACCACTAATGTTTTTTTCAATCTGTGGTTAAATGCATCACCAAGTTTATCATAGAAAGAATATCACCTGCTGTGCATCTGTTATTTGCTTTATCCCCCTTTTGTAATGTTGTCTCCCAACTATTTTTTATTTTTTTTTCACAGGTATCTGCAGCTTCTGCAGGGAAAAGCAATGTATCCCTGCCTAGTGGATGCAGAGGGCCATGTGATCTCATTCCCACCTATTACCAACAGTGAGAAAACCAAGGTGTGTATGTCTTATTTTCTTCCTGGTTATCATAATTGTGTGCTCCCATAAGAGAGGATTTCACATTAAATACCGTCATACGGTGGAAATTATAACACATCTGACATGCCTATTGTTGCCCACAGTTTGTCCCTGTCTTCTCATGATATAACAGAATAATTACATGATCAGCTGATTGCACTTTACAGATCAAGAAGACGACCAAAGAGTTGTTCTTGGAGGTGACGAGTGCAGCCAGCCTGCAGACCTGTAAAGATGTTATGGACGCTCTGATTGTAGTAAGCTTCACTTTTCTCTCTCTCTTTTCTCTGTCATTAACGAATGAGACAAGTTTATTTTCATAGATTTGGACATTGTTTTTTTTTGTTTTTTGTTATAACATCATTATCTTCCTCTAAATGAGTCTGTGTCCAAGACTCAGACCTTTGTCATCGCTATTCATGTGAGAACTCAAAGACACCACCTGTGTTAGATGCTCTTGTCACTTGTAGATTATCTGGATTAATCAATAGCTTTAAGATAACTTTATGTAGAAGATTTGTAGCGCTAGAGGAAAACTCATGGTAAAGTTCGGGGTAATGTTTCCTTGAACAGGAAGTGGCAATTTTGGCCTGACGGAGGCTCGAGAAGAAACATCACTTTTAGGCGACTAAAAATATTTGGATAATGTTGATAATGAAGTTTCACAGGTGCCTTCATGAAAATGTGTCATCTGGACGTAACATTTGAACAGATGGACTGATATTACAATGTTTAGCCCCCACTTTTCTTCTTTTACAAACTGCTAAAACAATACATAACAATTAGCATGTAGTCCATACTGTATAGAATTAGTATATAATATGGATTTGGGACATATCTTGTGTCTTTATGTCCACTGCCTCGCCCTTTCTCCACTCCTGTTTTCCTGTTTTTGGTGTATTTGATCTTAAGTGTTTGAGTTTTCATCTCATTGTTGAATGAATAGCATCAAAGAAAATGGAGAAAATTAAGAAATTAAGCCGTAGATTTTTTTTTTTCAGTGTCTTTTCTGTAGCTTTTTTCTGTTTTGAAATACTGTTTAAAGGTGCTAAATTAAAAATTTTGAGCATATCTTTGATTGAGGGATTGCCGCCACATGGCTCTCAACATGGCGACCAAGCTAGCAGGTAACGGTACTAACAGTGCTGACAGAGCTAACGCATACACATAACACATAACTGTTACTGGCACATCCAAGACAGAACGCATCGATTTATATTGTATGACTTGTATTATATGACTAACATTTACCCCAAAACAGAAGTCCTTCTCTAATCTTAAAGGTACTAAATTCAAAATTCATAGCATATCTTTGATTGAGGGATTGCCTTCACACGGTTCTCAACATGGCGATGGCTGAGACGGCAGCTAGCAGCTAATGGTGTTAACAGTGTTAACCTGGGGGGGGACCAGAGGGTAGGCGTTACGCTTCCGGGAGAGCGTTATCAGTGGAAACCACTGTATAAGCGCAGTGTGTACTGGGACCGGACCGGTAAACAAAGCACGGAAAAGCGTAGATTACGACACACACAGAGGGAGAGGACGCCATACTCCTCTATATCTTTACACAGCAAATAGTTGTTTGTTGCTATAGTAATGCTTTGAATTTCGAATTTAGCACCTTTAAGTTCATCTTGTGCAACAACTAATCACATACGGGCATTTAATGTGCATTTCCTGTTTCATCACAAGACAGCCTATTGAAAGAGGCTGGGACACGGGTTTTGGAGTATGGGGTATAACACATGCGCAGTGTAAATGGAGCTGCGGTCACGCGTCGCGATCGGCTCAATTTCGGCGAGTGCAGATCAGATTTTTACTGCGCATGTGTTTTACCCCAAAGATATGACATGACACGTTGATACCGCGTGACATCTCCTCTTTTAACCCTCCTTGTTTCATCACAGAAAATGGCAGAGTTGAACAAGTTCACGGCGGAGCATCGGGAGGAGGCGGGGTCAGACGGGGAAGCGGACGGCCCACAAGAGCCGGCCGCCAGCATCGAGTCTTCCAGCGAACTGATCGTGCAGCAGGTCCGCACAGTGGACCAGGACGGGAACCTGAAGGTCGTCTACCCGTCGAAGACCGACCTCTCCAACGACATCAGCAACCTGACTGTCATTTGGTAGTCGTCGCTGTGGATAACTTCTGATGTTTACACTCACTCATGTGCTACATGAAGTCAATTTAACAGATTAACATTGTGGGACATTAAGGCCAAGGTTTGACAACATGCAACAAAATGATATCCTATTACTTTAGGGAGCACAGGGAATCTGATCCTGTGTGAGCTGAAGTGTTGCCTGTTGACGAATGTTAACATTTCTGATTAATGTACAGCTTTTTGAACCACATGTAATAATATGTTAATAAATCCTTTTTGCCGCTTCCTGAAAGCACGATCAATGCGATATCCTTATTTTTGTAGTATTCACAAACTGAAGACAAGTTGTCTGTAAGGTAAAATTAATTTTGTTCAACTTATATTGACTTTAACTTGGACTGGTCACAAGTTGTAGTCCCGGAAGATTTGTGTGACTTTATCAACTCAAAGTATTTGAGCATTTTCCCTTTAAGCAGCAGCAAATAATGAGACTTAATAAAATGTACTCCTGTTTTCAGTCATTTTATTTCACATGCCACACACAGTGTTTACTATTTAGCTTGTACAATTACTATTAATCACCCCTTAACATATAAAATCACTTTTTTAACCACATACCTTGATTTTAAAGAAAAAAACACTTGATTTCACACTACTGATTTCTATAATTTTTACATGCAATTCTTCATTATCATGAACAGGAAAAATCTGTAAAATATGACCTCACATTTAATGTAAAATTACACTTACAATGTATGTAAATACAATACATTGTCATTATAAAACAATGCCAATTATTTGTCATTTTAAAGGTAAACTTTTAAATCACTGCAAATATCTGTAAATCTACAGACATTCATTGTTTTATGGGGTGGAAAAAAGCTAAAAAAAACTTCCCTGTAAAATAATATTTTTTTTCATTGTGTCTGTAGGTTTGTGTTTTTCTTTGTTCAGCCATTGTAGCTACAGATAGTATAGTTATGTTTCTGGAAGATAATTCTGAGGTTATTGTGTCATTTCTCTAGGTGATTAAAAACTGACAAATGTGTTTAATTAAATGCATGTTTATAAGTATATGATATAGAGGTATATTTCTGTACGTTGTAACACAGGTTACGCTGGAGTCAACTTATCAAGGAACAGAGGATCTGCAAAAGAATAGAAAATATTAAGTTCAGACAAATAATTTTAGCAACTGATTGCATAACTAGGATGGCTTTAGTCATAGTAAAGTATTTTGAAACAAGTCATAAAAATGTCATAGTATAGAATATTGAAAAAACTTTCGACATAATATGATTTTTTTTACTTTTTTCAACACACTACACTATGACTTTAAAAACTTTTCGACATACTATGACTTATGACTATTTTCAACATACTATACTATGACTCTTACTTTTTTCAACAAACTATACTATGACTCTTTCGACGTACTATGACAATTTTCAATATACTATACTATGATTTTTTGACTTTTCAACATTCTATACTATGACTCTTTCCGACGTACCTTGACAATTTTCGACATACTATACTATGACTTTTTTCAACATACTATGACTTTTTTATGACTATTTTCGACATGTACTATGATTTTTCTTTTACTTTTTTAACATACTATACTATGACTTTTTTTCGATGTATGACTTTTTATGACTATTTTCGACATACTATACAACATTTTTTTACATTTTTCAACATAAATAGTTTGACTTTTTTTTTACTTTTTTCAACAAACTATACTATGACTCTTTTTCTGATTTACTATGACAATTTTCGACATACTATACTATGACTTTTTTCAACATACTATGACTTTTTTATGACTATTTTCGATATTATGCTATGATTTTTTTTACTTTTTTAACATACTATACTATGTCTTTTTTTGACATAGTATGACTTTTTATGATTATTTTCATCATACTATACAACATTTTTTACGTTTTTCAACAAACTATACTATGACTCTTTTTTCGACGTACTATGACAATTTTCAATATACTATACTATGATTTTTTGACTTTTCAACATACTATACTACGACTTTTTTTTACTTTTTTCAACATACTATAGTTTGACCTTTTTTTACTTTTTTCAACAAACTATACTATGACTCTTTTTCCGATATACTATGACAATTTTCGACATACTATACTATGATTTACTATGACTATTTTCGACATACTATACTATGACTATTTTCAACATACTGTGACTTTTTTATGACTATTTTCGACATATACTATGATTTTTCTTTTACTTTTTTAACATACTATACTATGACTTTTTTTCGACGTATGACTTTTTATGACTATTTTCGACATACTATACAACATTTTTTTTACGTTTTTCAACATTAATAGTTTGACTTTTTTTTTACTTTTTTCAACAAACTATACTATGACTCTTTTTCTGATTTACTATGACAATTTTCGACATACTATACTATGATTTACTATGACTATTTTCGACATACTATACTATGACTATTTTCAACATACTGTGACTTTTTTATGACTATTTTCGACATATGCTATGATTTTTTTTACTTTTTTAACATACTATACTATGACTTTTTTTCGACGTATGACTTTTTATGACTATTTTCGACATACTATACAACATTTTTTTTACGTTTTTCAACATTAATAGTTTGACTTTTTTTTTACTTTTTTCAACAAACTATACTATGACTCTTTTTCTGATTTACTATGACAATTTTCGACATACTATACTATGATTTACTATGACTATTTTCGACATACTATACTATGACTATTTTCAACATACTGTGACTTTTTTATGACTATTTTCGACATATACTATGATTTTTCTTTTACTTTTTTAACATACTATACTATGACTTTTTTTCGACGTATGACTTTTTATGACTATTTTCGACATACTATACAACATTTTTTTTACGTTTTTCAACATTAATAGTTTGACTTTTTTTTTACTTTTTTCAACAAACTATACTATGACTCTTTTTCTGATTTACTATGACAATTTTCGACATACTATACTATGATTTACTATGACTATTTTCGACATACTATACTATGACTATTTTCAACATACTGTGACTTTTTTATGACTATTTTCGACATATACTATGATTTTTCTTTTACTTTTTTAACATACTATACTATGACTTTTTTTCGACGTATGACTTTTTATGACTATTTTCGACATACTATACAACATTTTTTTTACGTTTTTCAACATTAATAGTTTGACTTTTTTTTACTTTTTTCAACAAACTATACTATGACATACTATACTATGATTTACTATGACTATTTTCGACATACTATACTATGACTATTTTCAACATACTGTGACTTTTTTATGACTATTTTCGACATATGCTATGATTTTTTTTACTTTTTTAACATACTATACTATGACTTTTTTTGGCATAGTATGACTTTTTATGACTATTTTCATCATACTATACAACATTTTTTACGTTTTTCAACATACTATAGTGTGACTTTTTTTCAACGTACTATGACTTTTTTATGACTATTTTCGAAATACTATATTATGATTTGTTTTTTGTTTTTCAACATCCTATGCCATGACTTTTTTCAATGTACTATACCATGACTTTTTTTCTACATATCAGAGTGAACAGCCAAATGGGCCTTTAAGATACTTACATTCACAAATGTAAGCCACCTCCAGGTACTTGTAAGTGCCTCCACAGGGGTCTCCTCCCAAGTTTGAGTTTCCCACCTCGATGGCACAGCTGTTTTTCCCGTTACAGCTGTGGATGCAGAGTGACGAATGAAAACAGGCTTGAATACACCTTGGAGCATATGAAATCTGGTCTGCATTACAGAGGTGGTCATTTTTTTTATATATATGGCATAAAATCACGGGCTTTCCTTCAGCAAGGACAATCACCACCCATTCATGCATACAGACCGTGTGTGTCGTAGCTGTTATTTTTACCAATTGCAATTCCTTCTTAGTGCAGTACAACATACAATGTGAACTAAGCTACCACAGTGCTTTATCAGTCTGCATGCCCTACACACACACACCATACTGTATGCCCATGTGATTTTTCCTACATAATGTGTGGTTTGCTCTTGGCCTTTTTGATGTTCTTTGTGCATGTGAAATGCTTCCCTTCTTTGATCCATTTCTTTCACAATTTCACTTTCTTTCTAAATGAAGCCTTGCAAGAATACCAATTTATTTAGACATATCTATCTGTGCCAATAGGAAATAGTTTCTTGAAGTCTTGATTTAGCAAAAGGTGTGCAGTTTTACCTTTTAGAAACTTGGCCAGTGGCTGAGTGTGCACAGTAGACATTTTGAACCTGAGAATTGGGCCTTTTGTATGCGCAGGTGTTCCGGTCAGTGCGTCCATAGTGAGCACCGTACACAAATATCATCTGTCCTTCATCTGTCAAAAAGAGGAGGAACAATTGTCAAGGTGGAGAAGACAGAAATGTAGTTAAGCTTTAGAGAGTAATGTAATTATGTTTAATGCAAAAAAAGAAAAATATATATTACCGCATTTGAGGTTTGCCACAGAGCCCTCACATGTAGAAAAGTGAACTGTCAAAGTAACATGAATAAATCACATTAGACATCACATGATAAAACTTGCAGGGTTTTTTTTTTCACTCTTAAGTTTCATGCAGACATGTGACTGACTTGCTGGGAAGCAGGCGAAGACGGTTTCCAGGTACTTGTGGATGCCACGGCAGGGATTAGGGTTGGCCACAACTTTTATGTTTAGTTCACACTCCTTCTTGCCATCACACCTGGAGGAAACACATTAACAGTGTGTATTCAGCACAAAGTGAAAGCACACTGAAACTAAAATAAATACTGTAGTAGCTTTCTTTTCTCCGGTTCTCCAGCTTCCTCCCACAGTCCAAGACATGCGGGTTGGGTTCATTGCTGACTCTAAATTGCCCGTAGGTGTGAATGTGAGCGTGAATGGTTGGCCGACTCTATGTGTCAGCTCTGTGATAGTCTGGCGACCCAATGCCAGCTGGGATCGGATGTAGTAGCCTTGACTAATGCCAGAGACGTTGCTATTTAATCCTCAT
Organism: Sebastiscus tertius; assembly: GCA_916701665.1. Lineage (NCBI taxonomy): Eukaryota > Metazoa > Chordata > Actinopteri > Perciformes > Sebastidae > Sebastiscus > Sebastiscus tertius. The sequence continues at coordinate 40,340 of CAKAOH010040347.1, read as the reverse complement.
ACTTTAGGTGAAATATATAGTGTGAGAAGTAGACTTGAGTGTGTGAGACTTGCAGACTGCATCTATAGATTTGACTCTGGTCATTTTGGTCTTTTGGTCAGTTTTACAAAGAATGCTCAATAATCCAGATACAATGCCGTCAGAGTGTAGCCTTCAATGAAACTTTAAGAATATGTGTCCAGGTGTTGAAGAGTTAACACAGAATGAAAGGAGATTAGTTGAGATTATCTACTTCATTCAGTTGTTTAACCCATTTGTGCCCGGAGACTATTTAGTTTGATAGGAAAAATGACACATTTGTTCTGTTTGGTCAAAAGTCTTTGGTTTTGGTGCGGAAATACTTTGATAGATCATATGAAAAATGTATTTTTCATTAACAGCCAAAGTCAGGATTTTTGTAAAATGAGGACAACATTGTGTTTATTAAATGTTTTCCATTTTACACTGCATATGTGTGGATATCTTTGAACTTGTTATGAGTTCATAGATACCAAATACTTGATTGTGATCCTTATAGTTTCTGAGATACAGACATTTTCTTATCATACTATTTTTAGTCTTTGGCCACATGGGACTACTGTTTTTTTCCTAAAATATAACCTATTGCATTTTTCCACATTTGTACTTATAGACAAGCCCAGAGAACACTTCCACCAAAGGAAATTAAAAATTTCAGTTGCGGGCAGAAATGGGTTTAAGAACTTTATGTTTTTTTATTTCTACCTGTATGCAGCTGAGATCTGTACTGCACATAGTAGCATTAGTAACTAAGTATAGTGGAGATCTGCTGTCGTTGGTAGGGTGCATGCTTTTCCTGTTATAGCTCATCGACGGACTACATTTGAGTGATACAGTTTTCAAAGCTCAGCGACATTGAATCCTTAACCAAACTAGGAGAGTCATTGCCAGCAGTATAGCCCCATTTAGAATACATGCAATTAAAAAACAGTGTATTCGTACTGTATTATTGTACATATAATGTGTACCTGCTCTTGAGGACGTTCACTGTGCCAGCTTGAGAGCACTTTGTATTGGCCAGCTGTCTCCGAGGTCTTCTGGCACTGCAGGTCATATTGTCTTTACGTCCATACTCTGCCGATTGCACTCTGATCACTCCGTGATCTGTTACACACCAAGGGAGAAATTAAAAAACAAGGTCATTGTATTTGTTTGTGTGGGAATAAAATACTCTCACAGTGGACACAAAGACTCAGTCGTACCACAGGTCAGGCGCTGGGCGTTAAACGAACTGCCACAGGTGACAACTCTCTCTTTGGAAGCAACTGAAAATAACAGATATGACAGCATAAGTTGAAGTGTGTTCAAGCCACATAGTGTATGCAGTAAATAAATGATCATCATTATCACATTCGCTCAGATATTTTACCTGCTGCCATGAGTGAACATACTGCTGCCAGCACTGGAAAAGAAACATCACTGTCAAACTGTGTCAGCCAAACATAAGCAAACATTTCCGCTTGTACTCGAATTTTCTACATTTTTGCATTCTCCGTTCACCAGGAAGGCAAGTGAGAAAAACTACTACTACTGTTCTGTTAAGCTGTGAGGTTAGGACCATTAAATAGAGCATAGTATATAAAACAGTGTCTACAGTATTCTGACAATCCTGCTGCATCATTGCTTCGCCCACACCCAAACCCCAGAAAGACGAGTCTCAACAGTCCGTTTGCTGTCAGGTCCATGTGCCCAACACTTTGGGTCCAGTTGATGCTGGTAAAAGCTTCTTTAATCCGTTTGTTCAGCTAAAGTCAGTGCAATATTTGCCGTCCACGGGGAAACTGCACGTCCACCATCCACCTGCGCTGAGAAAGCCATGTGCTTTAGAGTCCGATAAGTCATTTTTATCTTCAGTCTGTACGTTTTCAGGATGGGGACAGCCAGTTCGCACGTGAAGCGTATCGTAGTTTATGAACCGGTCCAGGTGGAAAGCAACGGAGCCGTCTATGTTGTTGTTGTTGTTGGTATTGTGTTATTTTTTTTACTACGAGGTTATTCCACGTACTTTTATCTCGTCACAAAAGTCAAATATCAAAAGTCTCTTTATGTAATGCATAAATCATTGGCTAAGTTCGATAAGTTAAAGAAAATTTACAATTATACTTCCAGTAAAAACAAAAGAAATAGTATTTTACTGAGAGTATACTTTAAAGTGAGCTTTCATAAACTAAAAAGTAGGATACAAGTATATAACTAGTAAACTAACAGCATTAGTTCATATGTAGTATAGTTCACTTCATAATATAGTTGCAGTACAAAATACAACTTAGATGTAAACTCATTGTGTACTCAAAGATTAATATTCTTACACTTAAAAGTATACTTTTATAAACTAAAAAGTGGGCAAATTTAGTCCCATGAAGTATTGAAGTAGTACTCTTAAAAGTATAAACTGATATTAGTATACCTACTACATAAAGTATACTTGGGAAATATAATTGAACTTAATTTTACTTCATAAAATAAACTTGAAGTATACTACTTTTTCATAAGGGCTATTGCCTTAACTTTGGACTCCTGCCTTTTTTCGCCTACTCGCAGCCTGGTTATGTTTGCCTTCCTTTGTTTGCCCCGTCTGGTTTCAGTAAAGATGATCTTTGATTAGTACTAGAGATAAACCGACACTGATAACGGATAGGATCGGATATCAAGCCGATACTGACTCAAATAGTTGGATCGGGCATTGGTGACAATCAGGGTTGCCACTCAATAGATTATCATTTTCTTTTTTGGCTGGTGAGTGAAGCAAATCTAGCAGCTACTCGCATATTTTACCAGCATTCGGCTGGTGGCTGCTGCCAATTTCCAACCCTGGTGACAATGGGGCCTATCTATTCAATTCAGTTCTATGTTTATATACGATATATATATATATATTATATACTGGAATTTTAATTCCTGTTTAAGTTTTTACCAATTTGTTGCTGCATTAAAAAAGGTTTATGCTTGAACTGTAATTTCTGAAGATTTTTCAAAAATAATTGTAATGATAAATAATTCAGTTAATTTATTTCTATGTATTTATTTGTTACATTTTGTTTTATAAAGTTAGACAAAAAAAATGTTTAAGTCAAGCTTGATGTTACCTTATACATAAAAGAATGATCCCAGTCACTTCCACACAGTGAGGCATACATCTTATTAATCAAACACTGGTAACGGATCGGTACTCGGTATCAGCCGATACCCAAAGCCCAGGTATTGCTATCAGTATCGGGACTGTAAAGCTGGATAAGTGCATCCCAAATTAGTACCTGCTGGGTCTTTGAGTCCTGCTTTTGGGTCCAAACATGTGTTCACTAAATTGTTACACACAGTCTGGAACAATCTTCCCTCAATGACTAAACTGAGTAAATCATTTTCTTAACTTAACGGAAAAAAACACAAAAGATGAGTCAGAGTCTTCTCAACTGATTAACATACAAATAGCTAAAATTGATGAGAAGATGCTATTAAGTCTGGTCTTTTTTATGCGATGCATAACCTTAAACTTTACAAGCTGAAGATCCTCTCCATCTCATATCTCAGAATCACTTCCCTTACTACATTAATAAGGTTAGAGGAGGAGGGCTGACTAAAAAGATCTACAAACTGTGATATTAGTTGTTCACAAATGCAATCACAGAAATGTTGGAAGGGTAAAAAAGACACTGTTCAACAAAATGGATTTTCCAACTGGTAATGAAAAACTTACTCACAAAAGAGAAAATACAGCATCTAATTGACCAGGTTTAAACTTCTTATTATGGCAAATAAACTGAAATCTCTGCTCCTAATTTTACACAAACCCATATAATTATTGTAGTCAGTTGTGTACTCACAAAGTGTGATGCTGAGTCTGAAGCAAGGCATGGTTTCAGAAGATAGATGCAATCTGAGGTGAGCAGTGGGTTGATTGATGGCTGAGACACCTGTATTCTTCTGCCAAGTGAAGAGTTCTCTTCACCTTTTATACAAAACCACAGCATGGTCTTGTGCAATTAGCTCCTATCCAGCTCTGGCAAAAAATGTGAACACGTAACTAAAACAAGAATGTATTCTTTAGAAAGGTTGTAACAAGGATATAAGAAGACAAAGGACTACAAGCACAAGCAAAAGATTTCTCGAAACGCCAACTCACATTACAGGAAGGTCATAAGGAAATACCCATCTGTTTTGCTTAGCTGTCATTTTACTTGTTGTGTGGTGATGAAGTCAGAGATGGTTTTTCCAGCCTGACAATAAAGACACTAATTCCCGTCTCTGTCACGTCTTCAGACATCCCTTGGACATTTCACACATGTTCTTCCTTGAAGGAGAGCACATTGTTGTTGAGATGTAAATAGCCTAAGTAGTAGTTAAATGGTTAGGTTAGGTTGGGTTTGGTCGCATGCCTGTGTGATCATTTAGTCTTCTTAATGCTTCTACATTCCTCACAGCACCATATGACATAATAACATATCTATTCAATTAGTTCTATTAGAAGGACCAGTTTTTAATAACAGTGAAGTAGAGCTGCAACAATTAGTTGTCAACTATTAAATGAATTGCCAACTATTTTGATAATCGGTTTATTTAAAAAAAAAAAAAAAACAAGAAGTCTAAATTCTCTGATCCCAGCTTCTTAAATGTGAATATTTTCTAGTTTCTTTCCTCCTCTTTGACAGTAAACTGAATATCTTTGACATTTGAGGACGTCGTCTTGGCCTTTGGGAAACACTGATCGTCATTTTTCACCATTTTATAGACCGAACAACCAATCGATTAATCGAGAAAATTATGAACAGATTAATCGAAAATGAAAATAATTGTTAGTTGCAGCCCTACGGTGAAGTGCCAAGGGGCCAGACTTGTGCTAAACAAGACATAACTAATGAATAGGCTAATTAATCTACTAATAAAATGAGAATTTATCTCTATCAAACAATGTAAACACCCATAAACTTGGTGTTATGTACGCAGGTTATTTAAATAAAGACACAATGATATTGCTTTTAATAGTCCGTAACAGCAGTAATAGTGGTAATGTTGATGAACGGAAATAAACTCTCTTACACTCGCAATAATATTTATTATTATTTTTGAAATACTTTTTTCATATATATATATATACATATATATATATATATAAATGATCAAAGGGTTGGATTGAGGTCCTTAAAGGCCTCCCATGGGCCTCCGGTTGAACAGGCCATACAGTTCTGCTCAGAGTGTTCATCTTTTAGTCGAAACAGGTTTTCAAGTTCCTTTTATTTTACAATACATTAATCCAGGTTCCTGCAAACCGGCGTACTGATGAATGTTTGCATTGTTATTTGTAGCTGTGGACTTCCTTGAACAATCTGAAGCACCTATTGTTTCCATATTTTTTGTCTCTGGACTTCCTGGTAGACACAGAAAACATCAGACGCTGCAGTGGAGTTGGTTTTACCACAATTCTTTAGATTTGTAAAGATTAGCAAACCTAATCACAAACTGACAAGACACCTGCTGCTGATTTAACATGTTTTAATTAATACATGATTATTGTGATCTTGCTGTGGTTCCAGGATGTTTACTTGGCATCCTCTCGAGTGGTCGTAGGATCTGGAAAAAAAACAGGTAAAAGATTCACTTCAGATAAATAGTTAAGTGACTGGTTGTGCAAAACTGCATTTTACACTTCATCATCACAGCACAATGTTTTTAAAATCAAGAACGAATCTAATCGCACTAAGAACAGAATACTTTTGGATTAATACAGCCTGAATTTTCTGATTTTTATCGATGCAAAGATAGTTGTTTAAGGAGTTATGTCCCACCATCTCGATGTTGTAAGCATGGAACTCTCAGTAGGATACATGGTGCTAAAGAGAAAACTATCTTATCCTAGACAGGAGCCTTAAACCTGCAGTAGGCTGAATGTTTTTTGGCATCATTGGGCAAGAATTCCATAACAACCTTTCAGCTTATTGTAACTCAAGTGTTCTGAGAGAAAACTAGACTTCTGCACCTCCTCATGGCTCTGTTTTCAGGCTTTAAAAAATGTAGCCTGTGGCGGGAGACTTTGGCCAATCACATGTCATTTCAGAGAGAATTGGCTGTTCATTCAACGGAGGCAGCTGTCAATCACTGGCAAACTCTGATCAAACACTAAACTAGGCAGCGCTGACAAATATGAATCAATATTCTGTTACTGTAATGTCTATTTCTCGCCTTAAATGTTTTCAGAAGCATCTTGTAGTGTACTGTTTAGCTGTAACATGAGAAAGTTGGCTCCGGCTGGTGGGCGGTGCTTGGTATTTCCTCAACAGATCTCAACATGGCTGCCAGGTCAAAAACTTTCTCATTTTACAGCTAAACAGTACACTACAAGATGTTTCTGGAAACATTTGAGGAGAGAAATAGGCATTACAGTAACAGAATATTGATTCATATTTGATTAGTGCTGCCTAGTTTGACCGTTTGATCGGAGTTCGCGAGTGATTGACAGCTGCTCAAAGACGGCAGGCTTCAGCTCGGCTCTGATTGGTTGTTTTCCTCCGGTCTGTGAAATCTTGCAGATGCCATTAGGAGCACAGGAGGACACAGAGGAACATGATTTTTTTCAGATTATCTGTCTCATGCACTACTGTCAGGATATAATGACCGTTTCATAAACATAACTTTTTTTAAATCATACTTGCTCCATTCTACCCACTGCAGCTTTAAGTAAAATCTGGAGATCTATTTTGGTGGTGGGAGTCACCATTATTTTTGATTTTATTTATTTATTATTAATAGTAATACTTCAATTATTTTTCTGAATGTATTTTTTCTCAATTAATGTTTTGTTTTTACTTCTTTGTTAATAATTTCCAATGCATTTCTTTAAAACCAATAAAATTTGATCACATCCTCTGCATATTTGGGCCAAAGGCTAGTTACAGGCGGGTGAAACAAGTGCTAACTGCCCTTCGAGCTACTTACATTCACAGACGTAAGCAATCTCCAGGTACTTGAAAGTGCCGGGACAGGGGTCTCCAAACACTGAGTTGCTTGCTGGGAAAATACAGCTGTTTTTCCCACCGCAGCTGTGGAGACAGAGGGACATGAGTTGATCATAAATTTGCAGCTATCACTCCACTGCAGTTATAAAGTTAAACACACCATGATTTTGATTTCCACAGCCTTCAACCTGAAGAACAAGTTGACAAAGAGTGGGCAACTGTACCTGTCAGAAACGCTGCTGGTGGGATTTGAGCAGTCAACTTTTATAAATTGAGAGGCTGGCCGTTTGTAGATGCATGTGGTCTGGTCGTGGCGTCCATAATCGGCACCAAAGACAGATATAACCTGCCCGACATCTGGCAAGAACAGGAGGAAGAGTTGGAAGCAAAGAGGAAAGAAAATGTAGCTTTCAGAATACAAAGTGACATTAAGTGCTGAAGTGACAATAAAGCTCATGTGTTTTTTTCATCTTAATGCACACAAAAAAGAGATCTTACCACAGTGCAGGTGTGCCAAAGAGTGCTCACATGTCACAAGGTGAACTGTCAAAATAACCACATTAAATATGCGTTATTAACACCAAGTCGATGCATTTTGTGTCAAAAGTCACACTTCTTCTTGTGATCTTCTTCGTATCAGTTCACACTAATAAAAACAGAACTTACTGCTCAGTGCGTCCGAAAAGATACAGTATATACTACTGATTATTCACACAAAAGTATGTTGAACGATAGTACACATATTTCGGATGAAGCTATTCACATACACTGGAACAAGAAATGGGGCAGATTTAAATGTTTATGTTTTAAACTGTGAAATGGTCTAAATATTGTGTATTTGTGACATCACAAAATCACAAAAATCCCGACAGCTTGTTTCAAAGGCACAGTTTCTGAATACATGTACTGTGTTTATTTCTCCGTGGATTGAGCGTTTCGATACTTTCACAGTATTTATATAGCATAGCATATAGCAAACCTGTTTTATAATAATAAAAAAAAAATATATATGAAAATCTCACCTGGCACCTTTAAAACATTGACAAGTGGAAATAAGTAAAAGAAAAATCACTGGAAGCTCAATTTCTTTCTTTTTTAGAGTGATTCTACAGAAAGATTGTTGATGTTTGAACTCAACACCCCTCTCCAGATTTACCGTCTCGCTCCCACTGCCTTTCTCTTTATACATCCATGGGCCTTTCCCCTGTCAAAAAGTGTATTGGATCATAAACACTGACTGCACCTTTAACACTCAATACATGTTTTGTTAGCAGTGAGGTACAGAATGTCCCATCAATGCAACAAGCCATTCATATAGTATATGTACATATATTTCCTACGTGTTTGAAAACCTTTAGAAATACTGACAACAAAATGAATAAAAAATATCAGCCTGTAATTAAAGCAAGTGAAAACCAAGTAAAATCAGTTAAGTTTCATGCAGACATTTGACTGACTTGCTGGCAGGCAGTTGTACTTGGTCTGTAGATATTTAAAGGTGCCAACGCAGGGATCAGTGGCGCCGAGGACATCCACGTTTACTTCACACACCCTTTTTCCATCACACCTACGGAGTGAACATAAATCAAACAGAATCACAACAATGCATGCAGGACACCTTCCTCATTCTGCGATGAATTAGTCACCGTTTCTATAAGGAAGCTGAAGAAAACACTTAAAGCTATGACACCTATTGTGTTTTAGAACCTGTGAAGGTTAAGCACTGGATATAAAAGCAATTAATGGCACTGTAGCGGCTTGTAATTATTAATTGTAATAAAATATTTGTATTGTTTTTGTTGTCTGGCTGAATGTTTTTTATTAGACGTCTCTTAGTTGCCACATTTAGAATAGTCTACATACAATAAAAACAGTGCTTGGGTATGAAATTCCATACTAACATGCTATTTAGTACGCTAAAACAGTATGGGAGATTCTTCAATTAGCCCAAAACCTTAGTATGAAACCAATAGTAAGCAAATTTAAAACTATTTCTGGTGAAATATTACATCCTACAATGCAATTAGGCTAGTGGGAAGACACCCAAAATCTTGAGATACCCCTACTGGAGCTAGAACAAAGCATGTTTCATATTCTCTAAGGTGTCCTACATACGAAATGGATTCCTGTATAAAAATATTTTACTGCAAAAGAGTTTCAATTGACAGATATTGTGACATACCCCATAAATAAGTGGAAAATAAAGCCAGGCCGAATGGGAGATGATACACTCAAACTCATGTCATTTCATAATGCAATAAAGCTTTGATTGATCCCAAATTTGGTGCAATAGTGAGCAGGGGGTTCCTCTATATGTGTGAGGAAACAGAATGTGAATATATTAATGCATTGAGGAAATACAGTGCTACAAACACATGAGTACAATAAGCGGAGATATCAAATATGAAGGTCTATGATGAAAGTATTTATTTACTTTTAGGCAGCTTTGGTTGGGATTGTTTCAGCATCACCAATCACAGTTTGTGTTGAATGTTCTGGCTGTGCTGAATCCAGCATTATGTTATGTAACTGCAGCAGGTATCTTCCACGAAGAGGCGCGATTCAAGTCATGTAACATACATACGTTATTACAGGAAAAGCAAATGTTCCTCACTACAGTAAGTGCAGCGGGAGTACAGCTGCATTATGCAAGCTATGCAATACACATTGCAATTATTTTCTCCAAGCCCTCACTGACACTGCCATCACACGCAAAGCTCTCACCATAGCACATGACCCCAGCAACGCCCCTGAACTCACGCCTCACTCTACTCAATAACACTCAATGAACTCATGTTCCTGTGACATGTGAATGTATTGTGTTCTTTATGGCCGTGTTTTTCTTTTGTGCTTAATGTTCTTTAAGGTGTATATAAATTATAAATCTATAAATTATTTATCTATCCACTGTCTACATGCACTCTGGACATGGCTCAAGGGAAAGATTTGTCCCAATCTGTTAATATTTTACAGAAACTTACAGTTCAATTCTGTGATTGCCTGCCTGCAAAATCATTTCGGACACATGAGGTTGCCACGGGTTACCATGGTTACACGTCTCTAACCGGCAAGGAGGCTTTCAGGAAGTGACGACGTAAATTACTGCTCAGTGCGTCCGAAAAGATACATACTACTGTTTATTTACACAAAAGAGTGTTGATCAATAGTACACATATTGAGTATGTAGTGCATGGTACGCGCTAAGTGTATTTAATTGTACATGTAATGTGTACCTTGTCTTGATGGTGCCCAGTGCTCCCTCGAGAGAGCACTGTGTGTTGGCAAGCTGCTCCTGAGGTCTTCCCTCGCTGCAGGTCAGACTGTCTGCACGTCCGTACAGCACTTCCTGCACAATGACCACTCCAGAATCTGTTACACAGAAAAGACAGAAAGAAATTAGAAAATTAGTAAAATCAGTACCGTTGTTGTCTGCTTGTGTGGTATCCCTTACAAAAAAGTTTATTGTATGAAGTAAAATTAAGTTCAAGTATATTTACCAAGTATACTTTATGTAGTAAGTATACTAATATCAGTTTATACTTTTAAGTGTACTACTTCAATACTTCTTGGGACTAAATTGGCCCATTTTTTAGTTAATAAAAGTATACTTTTAAGTGTACTTTAAGTGTAAGAATATTAATCTTTGAGTATACAATGAGTTTACATCTAAGTTGTATTTTTTACTGCAATTATATTATGAAGTGAACTATACTACACGTGAACTTATGCTGTTAGTTTACTAGTTATATACTTGTAGCCCACTTTTTAGTTTATGAAAGTTCATTTTAAAGTATACTCTCAGTAAAATACTATTTTATTAGTTTTAATTGCAAGTATAGTTGTACGTTTTCTTTAACTTATAGTACTTAGCCAATGATTTATGCATTACATAATCATTGGCTAAGTACTATTACAGACTTTTGCTTTTTGACTTGATATTTTATGATGAGACAAAAAAAACAAAACTGTTTGTAACTTTGTAAGCGTATAAATGTAGCGGGTCGGCACACATGCGCGCTCCCGTATGCCGGGAGCCTCGTCTCCTCTGCTTGCTCGCCTTCACTCAGACAGAGCGCGCGCTCACTCCACACTGCAGAAGAGTTAGTTTAGCTCTGAGAATATCTAGTGAATGTCCAGTGGACGTTTGTGCAGAAATAAATGCTGCAGCTCCTCCAGAGAGAAACGTTACCGTCTCCCTCCTGCGCCCGCAGGGAGACACTGGATGCCGGTGTCACGGTTCACGTTTCTCTCTGCGGAGGCTCGTCACTTCACAAGACACGGAAAACCTCTGTTGGTGCGCGCTGTGTCAGTGAATGCAAGCAGGCAGCGGAGGAGAGGCTCCGGTTGCCGGTGTCTCCCTGCGGGCGCAGGAGGGTGAGGCAGGAAAAGCCAACACTAGGATCAGATCTAAATCATGTTCATGGAGAGACCTTCGTCTGGTCAGCTAACATTACTGCCAAGCAGCTGAAATATAGAGTGATATTGTGGTTTTAGCTGACGTGTGTCGCCTCACTGTTTTGAGCGATCTCGTTCAGGTCTATTTAAAGCGAGCAAGCGCGAGCCCGACGCTGACTTTCGTTGATTTCACGGCCACAGGTGTCGCTGTTAACAAGCAATTCTGAAAGTTACAAATAGTCCCTTTAAGTACATCTGATCATTTTATAAAAAGTAAACTGAAAGTATAGTCTCTTATTTTAAGTTTAAGTAAGAAGTATACTAATAGCAAGCTTGAATAAACTTATTTTTGGTAAGGGATATAGGGTATATGCCAATTGTTATTTTTAGTATACACTTTATTTTTATAGATACCCCCATTTAATTGATTTCCTATTTGTAAAAGGCACGAGAGCAACTGTGGGTACGCTATATACAGTAAGCTGTGAGCTTGCTGGGTTCTTCAGTTTGTCATTGACATAAGAAAAGCCACTGAAGACCAGCTGATAATTTCTTGTAATTTTATTTATTCTTGCAGAATTAAATATGTCTATCCTGAGTCCGGTGTGATTCGAGGGTGCAACACTTGCAGCGATCAATATGTATATCATGGCAACTGATTCTGTTCCCTCCTAGCGTACATATCAAAATGTTTTCTTCATAATCCAGAAAAGACTCAACACCCGAAAGCTTTTTTTATATCTTAACACTGGTTGAGTCAGATGATAAAGGTAAAACAAAATAAAAAAACGTAATGATCCAACCAGATCTTTAGTGCTGCCAAAATAAATATAAGCACTATTGTGGACAGAAAGTTTTAGGAAATAGAGGCATACCACAGCTCAGGCGATGGATAAATTGGGGGTTACAGGTGGTAACTGTCTCTATGGCAACGCCTACAAACAGATATGGAAGTATTAGTTTAACATAAAGGCATAAAATGTATTCAAGCATCCTCACACCACACACACAGATATTTACCTGGACGTACAAGCAGACAGGTCGCTGCCAGCACTGAAAAAGAAACATTAAATGGACAGTATATTTATATACTGTGTCTTACTTAAAATAACTAAGAGATATCATTTTGATTTTTTATTATTATGGTCATCAGTATACTCACAGAGTGTGGTGCTGAGGCGGAGCATGGTTTTGCAGGACCCAGTGGTACCAGTGAGACTGAGTCCAGACACACTCAGTATTTATTCATGTTGATCAAGGCTACAGCCTACGTCTATCCTGCAAAACAAACATGAACTTGACTCCAGTGGCTCCGATTCAACTGGCTGCAATTTCCAAAATGAGAATAACATGACGGCACACATCGAGTCTCAGACCAAGATTGAGGGGAGCAGCAGTCTGAGAAAATATTGACTATTATATTGACTATATATAGCCACTTTTTGTGCACCGAGCATGAGCCTATCTCCTAAAAAATGGCATACATGTTGTACTACATGGTCATGTTTTGGACAAAATGTGATTGGTACATTTTTTAAAGTTCTTTGACACCGGAGTTTGTATCCTGTGCCCAGTTTGTGGTTGGGTTCAGGCTACAAAAACACTACATTCAAGAAAAGATTGTGATTTTGGTTAAATATAGGACTATTTTCCTACTATGACAAGTCAAAATGAGGTGAAAACGACCCATCAGTAAGTACTATATGTTAATAAAAATGTATTCATATTGCACTGTTCTAAATCTGGGTTGCAAAGCACTTCAAAACAAACTATGCTAGAGGTGCTTTTAACTGCAAGACAAACAAGAATACAGTCTGTTACAATGGTCGGGATGTGAGGAGACAAATCACTGGATAAGAAGAGGCAAAGTGTGGCAATGTTATTAAAGCTAGGGTTGGTAATCTAAAGAAACTAGCAACAGTACGCCAGATATTAAAAATGATCCAACTGGCAAACCAAGCACATGTGTTGCCAACTCTTTTCTAATTAAAGTAGCTGGCAGCTCGAGTTCCACAAGTCCCGAAAGCCAGTTTCTGTCCCTTCAGGCCTCCCTCCAAAGTCACTACCCGAAAATTATTAATTATTATAATGAATCATTATGAACGTAAACAACTTGTGGGAGAGTCCGGTGACTCACAATGAGTGCATGGGACAGTTTCAACTAGACATGTTACTCACTTGCCGGGAGGCAGGTGTACTTGGCCTGAGGATATTTAAAAGGTTCTGGCACAGGTACAGTATCAGGTGCTCTAAAGACATTCACGTTTGCTTCACACACCCTTTTTCCAATCACTACTGCAGGGAGAATGGAGACACACAGGCAGGTAGGCAGGTAGTTAATTACAGTCCTGCGACAGCCACAGATACCAAATGTTTTTCTTTGTCATTTATTGATGGCTGTCGGGATGTAATGAGAATTTCAACAAATATAACGAAACATTTTTTTGAAGATTACCAACTCTAGCTTTAAGTGTGGAAAATAAGACAAAATGACAAACTTAAGATGTTTGAAGAACATTAATTATACGCACACCACGTAGGTGAGACGCTACCAGAACAGAGTCAGTAAAGAAAAAGGTAACGCCTGCACGTTACGCCATGCCATTATATTTTTATTGATTATGTTTCGATCCTGCTTGGACCTTTGTCTTGTATTGATGTACAAAGTGCTGATGTCAAATTTCAAAAGTCTGATTTGGGGCAGAGACAAGAACTAAGCTTTGTTGTTTGTTACACTAACTGCAGAAAAACTATGAGACATCCAGTCACTAATCTAAAACATATTTAAAATAGAGAAATTTGAAAATACTCAAACGCAAATATCACAAACGCATAAAGATGTATGTACTAGCTTTTTATAGAGTGAATATTAGGCTGCACAATTAATCAATTTTATCGAAATCATAATATGGCCTACTGCAGTTTTCAAATCACAGTATTTGTTAAAATCACAATATATTTAAAGGCGAAATGTGTGTCAAAATAACATTCAACATTAAATATAGTCGTTCTCCAGAGATATCCTGGCCTACACATTATATTCTACAGGCTTAAGAAAACATCTTTGTTTGGTACAGATTCCCGCAAAAAATCCCACCATAATCATTTTAATATGTTTTTCAACAAAAATGAGAATAATGTTAAAAATGATCATTCGCTCTAATATCACCAATCATATCACAATTGCGATATCAGTCAATATAATTGTAATATTAGATCGTTTTTCAAAATTGTGCAGCCCTATAGTGAATATCAACATCGATACAGTGTTCTTCCCCTGTATCAGTGTTGCTTTTAGAGCTGGATCTGTGCTTCAGAAGGACTGAAATATCCAAGGCAAGCATTATTTAAACAAATTACATGTTCTTAAGAGTGTGCAGTGCCTTTCGGAGATAACAGGTTTGACTGTAAGACAGAATATAATTAAAGCTGCAAGCAACGTTGAACGGGACCTCGCCCATTTGCGCACGTCAGGGGTACCCGTTGCCGTGCATTTCCATGAAAGTCAGACACTGCACGCAACAGTTAGAGGGTATTTTCTGCGAGGAGCGCGTGACACTGCAAATGACTTGATGAGAACCAGTGGGGCATCCTTAAAAGGCACTTCTATGAGGGTGGGTGGCAGTATACAACCATTTCTTGTTGCCAGTAGGTGGCGTTATCACCATAACTCAATAACGGAACGTATATGTCTTCAGTCCAAGACTCTTATCCAGCTTGTGAAGTTTGGGGCAGATTGGAATATGTAGAGTCAAGTTACAACAGCCTCCTGTGTCATGTCGTATGCCTCGAATGGTTGAGGTTAGGATAGGTCGTCTGGTAGCGAGTCTCACGAGAGTTTTTGCAGATCTCAGATCAAATTTCGCAATTTACAGGCTCCTTTCTAGTCGGGAAGCGGAAAATCAGGGCTAAAGTCGAGTAGAGTGAACTTGATATAATCAAACTGCCAATCACTGGGCATTTTCACAATGTAGTAATCATATTTAGTACCAACTCAAAGGGACTGGAAGATGTTTACTCATTTGTTGTTTTTTGTTGTACATCTGAACACTTCGTTCAAACTCTGAATAAGCTGAACCTGTTCGTCCTCTGAACACCTACACAGGTGTTTTCAGTTATTCTGGCTGATTAGACCTCTGCTCAGGTTGAAGGTGGAATTCACAAATCTCCATCGACTAACAAGAATGATAAGAATGCCCAAACAGGTGCAGTGAAAGCTGACAGGAGACTCAGGAATATATCAATACATTACAGTGAGCAGAGATCTAATCAACCACATAAACTGAAAACACCTCTGTGGGTGTTCATAGCTTTTAACGCAGGGTGTAGAACCCTCTGAACTTCCTCCACTGTCACCTCTCTGTTGTCAGTGTCATTCCTACACCTAGACTGAGGTGTAGGCATTTGTGGTGTAGAGACTACGGGTAAAAGAAATGCACTGCACTTTTTTAATTAGCTTTTGGTGCCTTTAATTTCAGATATTGTACTGTCATCACCTATAAATATGATTAAAAGCATATCAGTATGTCATTTGGTACCCCATTACATTCATGAAATCAAAACTGCAGCTACTGGTGACAAAGTTAAGAGCGAAAAACAACGTTACTGGGTGAGCGATCTAATCGACGTGAGCGTCAGAGTTTGGGTTTGTCCCATTGTCACTCATGGGAAAAAGAGACTGTAAAGACAAACTTATTGTCTGTGTTAATTATTGGTTTTGATGTGAATTCTTCACACTCTGTGTTGTTGACTACATTAAGTCAGAAAGGTTAGTGACATGGTTTGATTTGAGTAAAACGTGATTCTATTGTGCAGGTTCCTCAGTCACGGCTCAACAATAAGGATTTGCTCACTTGCCCGGGGCAAGTATAACGCCACATTGGGCTTGTAAATCTAACAACTTCCTGTTTCCTTTAGGTGGCGCTATGACTATCATTTATAATGGCACGTATATGTCTTGATGCATCTTTCGTGCTCGGGCCCTAATAAAGCACATTTTCAATCCCAGTTGAGCTCATTTCAATGAGCCTGCACTTAAACAGGTGTGGGCGGAGAGAAAGAGTCATGTGCAGGACTTGTTTTGGAAAACGTGGTGCTGTGTGGGAGTAAGAAAAACAACCTCAGGAGTACAGAAATCACAATGTTCCTGCCATGATGGCCGGGGACAACTGGCAAAGATATGATCCAAAATGGGAAGAAAATGTGGCCAGCTGTGGTCGCTGTCAACAATGTTCTGTTGGCACCTACGTGTCTGGGACGAGACATGTGAGGAGTTGGTTTGCAACGGTTTGTCAAAAAGAGGATCTATAACCAGATTGGGCCAGACATGGTTGGCTCCATTGTAGGGTTTCTCGGAAAGTATAAACAATCTGGATTTTTCTAGTTGGGAAAGAAACAAAACCACTGCAGCCAAAGGTCCTATCACTTTGAGACAACGTTTTGGTGATAATATGGGGGGAAAAGGTTAAGGAAAAATATATTTGTCATTGTTTTGTGTTGTTAACTGATTTCCAATAATAAATATATACATACATTTGCATAAAGCAAGCATATTTGTCCACTCCCATGTTGTTAAGTGTATTAAATACTTGACAAAACTCTTTAAGGTTAATTTTGAACAGATTAAAAATATACTATTCATTTGTGAATAATCGCAATTAAATATCTTTATCGATTGACAGCCCTGATTGCCATACTTGATGACCGTTTTCTAAAAGCAATAGCTCACTTCAGACAGTGATATGTTGTGATTATATCACAGCTAAGGGGCGTTGTTCGGCCCAACGCATAGCAAAGCCATGGCCTTCTGTGAGTTACTGCTTAATGGTAAGTGTCCACAGGGGCGTTTTTTATCGCGTGGGGACACGACGCTTCCCAACATTGGACGCTTGATGAACGTGCCGCTAGACACAGGCTCTCCTCACCTGATTGGACGAACGCTTTCCCGCCATTGACTGCTGCTCTCAGCTTTCAAACCGGAACCAGTATGGAGCCTCGTTTGGAAACTTTCTTCTCTGAATTCACAAAAATAGTTCACCGAAATGTGTTTCTAAAAACATTTGAGGCGAGAAATAAGCCATGCAGTTGCTGAATCTGTCTTTATTTTTGATCGACAACGTTTATTTTAAAAGATTCTCGGGAGTTTCGAGAGGCGGCGAGTCGCGTTGGACGCCTAAAGTAGACTAGCCCTCAACTTTATGTTGTATGAGGAGCGGGCGTCGTGACGCTCCGTTTCTCGCATCGCGCCGCCACGCTACCAGAATGCATTGCGCGGCTGATTACATAGACAATGAATGGGGAGCGTGGAAAGCACGGAGGCTGTGGACACGTACCACAAGTATAGTGGAGCAAATGGACGAAAGGCAACAAACTTTATTAGAGGACTAACGTTTCAACGCCATGTGCGTATTCATCAAAGTCTGACTCTCTCCTGATACAAGGAAGAAGAGAATACACAATTATAACCCAAAGATGAACGCAGAGCCAGAACATATTTTTATGGCCTTTGATTATCAGATGGATTGTTTTCTCTCAATAGACTCACATTACCTTTAGGTAAAAAGTCACCAAACTGTTTTTCACCAATTTATTATTCACTAAACTTGACACTTGTGATCCTGGATAACCCTGTTTTCAAGGCTGCCTATGAGCGTTCACAAGTCAATCACATGTAGCTATCATCATCAGATTAAAGGTGCAGTGTGTAGAGTTTTGGTGGCATCTAGCGGTGACGCTGCAGATCGCAGAAACCTCCCCCATGTGCCAGGCATGTAGGAGAAGTATACGGTGGAGGATGCAAAAATGTGAATGTCTCTCTCTAGAGTCGGTGTTTGGTTTGTCCGTTCTGGGCTACTGTAGAAACATGGCGGCCGGCTCCATAAAGAGGACCCGCTCCCCATGTAGATATAAACGGTTCATTCTAAGCAAACGAAAACACAACGATTCTTATTTTCAGGTGATTATACACCAAAGAAAACTTACTCATTTATATTCTATTCCATTTCTTCCGATAGATCCCTCTAAATGCTACACGCTGTTCCTTTAAGAGTGCAGTATTGAATATGACATTTTGCCGGATTCATGTTAGTTTTCATGTAAGTTTTAAAAAAGTTTTGTATTATATTGTTTACGTACTGTAAATAAATCGGAAAAAGTGATTGTGTTATTTTTCCATTTGCTGTGTAGTGTTGTTATTTGACAACCCTATCATCTCTTCTTTGCTCTTTACTGCCTTTCCGCTTTGGGCCATTCCCATGACGTGTAACATTCAAAACTTTTTTGACACACCATGCCATACAAACTGATCTGTTATGTCACATAGCCTTGTTCAATTTTTGGAAAACAAATTAAGGCTAAAGAATGATCTAATTACAGCAAAATATATCATACTGTAGTGAGGAATAGGGAGGGAAATATCTATTGTATGAATTTTAATTACATTTCTGGTGAAACCATTGAGCAGCTTTAAGAGAGAAAAAGGCAAGGCTAAGAGTCTACAGCCAAGGAAACGGCTCTGTGAGGCTGTTTAGGATGTTAGAGATAAACACTATGTTTGAACACACAAATGAAATGGGACCATTTCTAATTTCATGGAGACCCCTGGTGGCAGTGCAGGGAAGTAAAAGACTCACAGATCGAGTCTTCTGAGAGTCAAAAACACCATCTAGTGGTGTTTGGAGTCTAGTCAGAGAACTCGCTCAATCCCTGGTCCACTCTATGCATTAAAGTGACTGTAGCACAGCGTGCCTTGCCAGCTGGATCTGGACTAACCAGCTGTAGAAAACAGCTCTATAAATGAGCAGCAGATCAGCCAAAGACTGAAATGCTTCCGCTCTCAGTTGGGGGGTCAACACCTTTGGAATCTAATACATATTTAGTAGGGCTGTCAATCATTTCAAATATTTAATTTCAATTAACCACAAATTAATCACACATTTTCTATCTGTTCAAAAGGTACCTTAAAGGGAGATTTGTCAAGTATTTAATACTCTTATTAACATGGGAGTGGGCAAATATTCTAGCTTTATGCAAATGTATGTATATATTTATTATTCAAAATCAATTAACAACACAAAAAAATGACAAATATTGTCCAGAAACCCTCACAGGTACTGCATTTAGCATTACAAAATATGCTCAAATCATAACATGACAAACTGCAGCCCAACAGGTTAATTCTGTGTCAGTGTGCTGACTTGACTAGGACTTGCCCCAAACTGCATGTGATTATTATAAAGTGGGCATGTCTGTAAAGGGGAGACTCGTGGGTACCCACAGAACTCCTTTTCATTCACATATCTTGAGGTCAAAGGTCAAGGGACCCCTTTGAAAATGGTCAGGCCAGTATCTTCACTCTAGCTTTAAAACTGAGCCCGCTACACTCTAAAAATCGCAAGTTGCGTTAAAGAAAAAAGTAAAGTCAAGTTGCCGTTTACACCCATGTCTGTCCAAAATGTCATCACTTCCTCATTTTATCCTGTTAGACATGTGAGTGAATAGGTCATAACTAGCATATGAATTGACCTTTGATCAGTCCGTTCATCCTTGAGTCCAGGCGGACGTTTGTGCCAAATATTAAGAAATTCCCTCCAGGCATTCCTGAGATATCACATTCACAAGAATGGTGCGGATGGACGGACAACCTGAAAACATAATACCTTCGGCCACAGCTGTTGTCTGGCGCAGAGACATAAAAATCAGTATATTAAAGAGACTTGAAATAAGAGTCAGCAAAGTCTTTTATATCAATTTAAAAAGTACAAATGGAACATTATGTTGATTGTCTGCTATGATTGATTATGTCAACATTATGATTGATTGTCTCTTAAATTGACAGCTGTTATGCATCGATAAGACAACAAGATTATTTAAAAAAAACTAATCAGAACCATATTTTCACAGTACAGATATATTTTCTTTCCAAGATGACACCAATACCCAAAGCAAACAATTTAAAAACCCAACAAGACATGACAAACAGTAGAAACGTACAGTAAAACATGATTGTGTCTGTAAAAGTACAACCGCAATTT
The DNA here is from genome assembly GCA_916701665.1 of Sebastiscus tertius. Taxonomy (NCBI): domain Eukaryota; kingdom Metazoa; phylum Chordata; class Actinopteri; order Perciformes; family Sebastidae; genus Sebastiscus; species Sebastiscus tertius. Next base: position 19,948 of record CAKAOH010040347.1, on the reverse strand, counting down.
AGCAAATTCAAATTCATACAATCGCAAGAAATTCCCATCAAGCGTTATGGCATTGAAATAGACCAACATTCCCTGAAAGTGAAACTGAGAAGTGTGAAGCCGAACTTTGCCGCTATGCTTGGGTTTGAAAGTGGAACGATTTGCGGAGGAAGTTAAAGGAACCAGGCATTTGCTTGAAGCACCCTTTTGCAGAGTTTTGAGAGACTTCGTTGTTAACCTGGAAATAAGCACAATCAATAATCAGATCATGTTTAAATTAAAAAGCTCTAAATGGTCAAGGGGATCAAAAGTAAATTCATTTTGCTGGTATATAAGAGAAGCTCACCATCGTCAACATTGTGATCAAGTCGTGGGTAGCAGCATTTTCCCCAAGGATACGGTCTAGTGTCTCCACGTACCAGGAGCCTGCCTGGGTGTCTCTCCAAGAAACGTAACCTGTGTTTGTCACATCAGGCATTATTAAGACATACATAACAAGTCAAGTGTATCTCCAGCTCCAGATCAAAATAAACAGACGCATGAACGCAACACACACTGATACAAAAACACACCAGGAAAAGTAGAGTAGGACACCAGAATGTCACTCGGGGTGGGCAGCGTGGCTCTGGCGTCCGGTTCGTCGGACGTGCTCAGAGAGTCGCTGCTGGATGACATCGGAATGGCGTCCGTCTGGTCATCTGCTCCACCGATGGACGGTTTAAACTCATCTTCAGGGGACACCTCAAAGCCTGTGTCTTTATCACCTTAAGGACAAAAACAAATGTGACACCATTATTATTATTATTATTATTATTACTACTGTCATTATGGATTTTTTTACATGCTCTTAGTTACATTAAAGGGATAGCTTGGGTGTTTTGAAGTGGGGTTCTATGAGGTACTTATCCATAGTCAGTGTGTTACCTACAGCAGATAACGGTCGGCACAAAGTCACACAATAGATATGAACAAACTAACGGATCGAGGCAGCAGTAGACCAGCAACTCCTGTGTTCTGTGAGGTACAATTACAGGTTTCTTCAATGGAGTCTGGTGGCTTTGGCGAGCGCATAGATGGATACAACGGCTTCAGTTCCCTGCCGGAAAAAGGCTGTCTGACGGGAAGGTAAACCAGCGAAAATATAGCGTACACTTAAACTAATATTGATTTGTTTTAAGGTGGACTTTCTTTTCGGTGGCTAAAATACATTTTGTTGCCAGCCCCGTCCACAGCAGTATATCGCTTTGCTTGCATGCGTTAACTCCTCTTTGCTTCTCCAAATTGGGAGCGTGCCGACCGTCATCTACTTTAGATAATACACTGACTTATAGATAAGTACTTCATACAACCCCACTTCAAAACGCCCAAACTATCCCTTTAAGTTGTTCGATAGTATGCTCAATGTTAGCTACCTCCTCCGCAGGCCTGTATGAAGAACAGTTTGGGTTTTCCCTGTAAAGATGGACAATGCTGGCCATTGAGGTAGTTTGTGATGTTCTGAACTGGGACATGCTGTCCGTCCACACCATACACGGCACCAGGGAAACGGCTGTGACTCACCTATAAACATAAATACAAGCACACATTACAAGTCATCTGGATCTGAAATTGAGCAGGTCGGAGAGAAAAATGTTTTCTGAGGAAACACAAAAACAGGACATAGCTCACCTCAGTCCCATGGGACAGCATGATAACCACACAGCAGTCATATTGTGAATGGTCTGTCTTAGATAAAGCCGACAGTTCATGTTTGATTTGCTGAAATGCAGAGATGAGTGTTAGCTTTACAACCGTGAGCTTTAAGTTTTACATGACACGGGAGCAGAAGAAATGACTCTTACTCTTTGTTTCAGGTTTGTCTTAACGTTCACAATAAAGTTGAGTGCCTTGAATCTCCTCTCCAGCTTGTCACAATCTATGTTGGACCCTCTGCGATTGCTCAGCTCGCTCTCTGGTTTAAAGTCTACGTTGTTTATGATGAGGCAATGTCCACATGGGCTGGCATCCATTTTATAGCTCTGGCACACACATACACAGAAAAAGGAAGTCGAGAAAGAGGCATGATGTAAATATATTATCTGAGATTTAGCAAAGCTTGCTTCTACAACAACTTTTGTCTTTCTGTTGGTTGTTAAGTGCGTGATAAATAAATGATGCTTACCTGAATACTATCCCGTCGAATTCTGCCTGGTGGCACTGGTTTTATGTTCTCCCTTTCAGGTGCTGTGACATGAGCATCAATACGTGTTAAGCATCAAGAAACTTACCAGACTGTTACCAGCATGTAAATAAATCGCATTACTTACATGGACTGGGAGTAGGACTGGGCCTCCGTATTGGATAGATAGGGACATTGTCTATTTTTTGCTTATCAACACCCATAGGAGAGGCTATTAAAGAAAGAAAGAGCACATATATGAGCCACCAAAGCGTTGATATTACAAGACCAGAGGGTTACAAATGATTGTAATCATTTGCCCACAAAGACAGTATACTCATTAATGTCTCACACTTACGAATCGGGAGAGGCTGGACAACAAGGGGGACAACCTCAGTGGGTGTTGCAGGCTGTAGCTGAACTGCTGGAGCTCCATTCTGGAGAAGCTCTGCCAAACTGCGCTGTCCTGTCTCCCGAAGGCACTCCAGAAATAATGGAAAGGCCCGACTCCCACGGGTCTCCAAGTCCTGGACTAACTTCCTGGCCTGGTTCCGTCTGATCCCAGAGCTCTGATAGGAGAAACAGTAACAGATGTGATTTTGATTTTTTTTAGGATCTCGTTTAGCCCCGTTGGGGGCTATTCTTCCAAGAGTCCTCAAACATAAAAATATCACTTTACTAGATACAAACAGAAACAAACAACATTTATATAATTAAACACTTAAGTTATAACACTTAAAACCCACAATACATTGTACAACACACAAATAACATTAAAGCTACAGTAAATAGAAATGGAGCAATTATTATTAAAAAAAGTTATTTTTATAAAACGGTCACTATATCCTGACAGTAGTGCATTAGACAGGTAATCTGAAAAAAAATCCTGTGCCTCTGTGTCCTCCGGTGCTCCTAATGGCATCTGCAAGATTTCACAGACCGGAGGAGAGCAACCAATCACAGCCGAGCTGGAGTCTGCCGTCCATGAGCAGCTGTCAATCACTCGCAAACTCGGATCGAACGGTCAAACTAGGCAGCGCTGATCAAATATGAATCAATATTCTGTTACTGTAATGCCTATTTCTCGCCTCAAATGTTTTCAGAAACATCTTGTAGTGTACTGTTTAACTGTAAAATGAGAAAGTTTGTGACCCGGCAGCCATGTTGAGATCAGTTGAGGAAATACCAAGCACCACCCACCAGCCTGAGCACACTTTCTAATTTTTACAGCCAATCAGTACACTACAAGATGTTTCTGAAAACATTTGAGGAGAGAAATAAGCATTACAGTAACAGAATATTAATTCATATTTGATCAGCATTTGATCCGAGTTTGCGAATGATTGACAGCTTCTCAGAAACGGCAGACTCCAGCTCAGCTCAGATTGGTTGTTTTCCTTCACTCTCTCTTGGTACGCGTCCACAGGGGCGTTTTTTATCGCGAGGGGACGCGACGCTTCCCAACATTGGACGCTTGGTGTGCTGTCCCTAGAAACAAAGCACTCGGCTCCTGATTGGATGAACGCTTTCCCGCCGTTGGCTGCTGCTCCCAGCTTTCAAACCAGAACCAGTATGGAGGCTCGTTTGGAAACTTTCTTCTCTTATTTCACGTAAATAGTTCATTGAAATGTGTCTCTGAAAACATTTGAGGCGAGAAATAACCCATGCAGTTGCTGAATCTGTCTTTATTTTGGATCAACAACGTTTAGTTTGAAAGATTATCAGGAGTTTGGAGAGGCGGCGAGTCAGGTCGGACGCCCGTGATTTGCATAAAGTAGCCAGGACCTCAACTTTATGCAAATAAGGAGCGGGTGTCTTGACGCCCAGTCTCTCGAATCGCGACGCCACGCTACCAGACATAGACAATGAATGGGGAGCGTGGAAAGCACGGAGCCTGTGGACACGTACCGTCTCTCTCTGAGATGACCTGTGATTGGCCAAAGTCTCCCGTCACGGACTATATTTTTTAAAGCCTGAAAACAGAGCCATAAGGAGGTGCAGAAGTCTAATTTTCTCTCAGAACACTTGAATTACAATATGCTGAAAGGTTATTATGGATTTTTTTGCCCAATGATGCCAAAAACATTCTGCCTACTGCCACTTTAAAACAACAAAATACAACAATTGATGCCCTGTATGTAGCAGGGACCCACCTTATATACAACAAACTATATCATCATTAACTAGCTACATATTTATATTAACTGTTCCTAGCCATTTGACAAGGTAATGCAACACACACAAAGAATTAACCTGAAACTTTTAAGCCCTTATCGACACAGCTGTCTTACCTTTATCTCATCAATCATGTCCTGGGTAAAAACTCCTTTTTCCAACAGGCCATCATAGAGGTTTTCTGGGTCCAGGTTATTCACCAGATTGGTCCTGTTGCGTTGAAGAATCTGTCTGTGGCTTTTGTCCATAACTCCAATCAATAATATCCAATCAATAATATCCAATCAATAATAATAATAACGACCACATTGACAGAGGAGTGACATAAAAGCTGTATTTTTTGTTAAAACTGTCCTAAAATGTGTTGCAATGTTCCCTACTCGTTTGTGAAAGAGAAAGTAAACCTTGTTCCTGTATAAATATATCACCTTCTCATTTCTCTTGTTGCGTTAGCCACTTCCGTGTTTACATCATTCGTCGTCTGTGATTGGTCAACAGAAAAAAAACAGGGTGCGCTTGATTTAGTTTACCGCGCGGCGCCGCCACACGGCCAGCGTACCACATACACGTTCACACTACCAAAACCCCGCGGTGTGACGAGCAATAAACCGAACACACACACAAACATTAAAAAGGTGTCACTAAATACTCAATCTCCCAAAATGACTTTCGACACTGTGGCACCTCCTTCTTCTCCTCCTCTCCTCCTCTCCTCCTCCAGCAGGTTGTGAGCTTCGCCCTGGAGGAGCTGCTGGATGCTGCCGAACACACCCTGGGCATCTTTGCACATCAGTGTGGGTGTGAAACCAACAACAGCTGAAGAAGAGCATCAGAAACCTTCATCAGAGATGTGGCGTTGCACTGGTTGACTGCATCTGCTGCTTGAGGTGAATGTAGAGCTGTTGCTGTTAGAGATTGCTAGCCTTTATAGCAACGCAACTAACGTTAAATCCAATGAGAAAAACGTTTTTATCCTCGAGGAATAATGTTAATGTGACAGCCCAGTGTGACATGTCTGCAGGATTGTTCTATTGCAATGTGCTGTATAGTTAGTTAGCTGACATATGCTAGCTGGCTGTAGTTTGCATGCTATAATACCATTTTCATTTAGCTAGTCTTCATCGTTTTTCATCATCATAATATGCTAACGTCAGCTAAAGGCTGTGTCATGATTTCAGGTCTGAACATCCTCACAATTAATCCACTTTAAAGGTCCCATGTTGTAAAAAGTGAGATGTTTTTTATATTTAAAAAAGAAGGTTTAAATGTGATATAAATACTGTGAAAGTACTGAAACTCTCGGTCCATTGAGAAATACACAGCCCATATGTTCAGAAATTGTGTGTTTGAAACAAGCTGTCAGCATTTCTGTCCATTTGTGATGTCACAAATCTACAACATAAACTGGGAAAAAAAAGTTCTTAAACTTGTGTTTGGTCGATTATTTCTCTGTTGTTACAATGCAAATTGGCATTGTATTTTACATTGTTGGAAAGCCTGTTTATTTACCTTCACAATGATGTCCAACTTGTAGGGATTTGTGGGATGAGCAGCACAGCTGATTATGTGGGTAGCGCCCAAGAAAAATTTGCAAAAATGCTCTGCCAGTGGTGCTACTCATCCCACAAATGCATGATCCTTAAACATAAAAATTCAAAATGTCCCAGTTTATTTCCTTTGGCAGTGTACGGCTTCGTTCGAAATCGCATACTATGCACTACATACTCAATATGTGTACTCTCGTTCAACATACTTTTGTGTGAATAAACGGTAGTATGTATCTTTTCGGACGCACTGAGCAGTTATTAACGTCGTTAGTTCCTGAGAGCCTAACACATATCTCACATACTGTTTTTGCATATAATTAGTATGTTAGTATGGAATTTCGGATACAACCAAACATTCAAAATGTGTGTCCCAGTTAATTTCCTATTGCAGTGTATGAATGACATCAGCTGACAGGAAGTTCACCTGGACCCAAGCTGTTGCCTAGCAACGCAATTCTGTTGCAGCTCCATTGAAATGCACTAAAACGGAGCGTTTCAGACAGAAGGTAAATACAGGTATTTTCAGGCAGACAGTATGAGGAAAATTACATAACAGCATGTAAACAAACATAAAATACAAGTATGAACCTGAAAATGACCACAATATTGGACCTTTAACTTGATGATGATGCTTCTTCTGATCTATTAAAGGTTACTGTGGTGATGGCAGGGTCAAAGATGTCCGTGCCACTGGCTGTAGTGGTTGTCCTCTCAGTGCTGCTGACAGGAGCAACCCCTGCTGGGCCTGAGATGGACCCATACAAGATCTTGGGTGTAACCAGGAGTGCAAGCCAGGCTGAGATCAAGAAGGTCTACAAGCGTCTTGCAAAAGAATGGTAAATATGTTTCACATGACGCTGACCTGTTTTTATGCACCTCATTCAATTCTTAACTAATAAGCATCTTCTTCTTAAGGCATCCTGACAAAAACAAAAATCCAGGTGCTGAGGACATGTTTATCAAGATTACCAAATCTTACGAGGTTAGTCATTTTTCCATCAATATATTGTGCCAGTAACAAACATATGCACGAGAGGAAGATGTCTGCCATATTGACATTTGCTCTATCCTAAATCTAGATCCTGTCCAGTGAAGACAAACGTGCCAATTATGACCGTTACGGGCAGACTGATGACACCCAGCCATACGGCGGCGCTCGCTACGGTCAGCGCCACGACAGCTTTTACTTCGACGAGTCCTTCTTCAACTTTCCCTTCAACAGCAAGAACCACAGGGACTTTGCTGACAGCAAGTACACGTTGCACTTTAACCAGTACGTCAATGACGTGGTGCCCGACAGCTACAAGAGACCATACCTGATAAAGATCACCTCTGACTGGTGCTTCAGCTGCATCCACATCGAGCCCGTGTGGAAAGAGGTGGTGCAGGAGATGGAGACTTTAGGTTTGGAATTAACCTCTAAGTCATCCAGAATTATCCAGCAGCCCTGTCGTCTATGAAACTGCATACGCCGAGTTTAAAAGTGTTTGTGTATGTCTTTGCAGGTGTCGGGATAGGTGTGGTAGATGTTGGCTATGAGAGAAGGTTAGCCAATCACCTCGGCGCTCATCGCACCCCGTCAATACTTGGAGTCATAAATGGCAAAGTGACGTTTTTCCATTACGCTGTAGCAAAGGAGCACCTGAGACAGTTTGTAGAAGACCTTCTTCCTCAGAGACTAGTGGAGTGGGTAAGTATCTGTGCATTACAGGGAGGAGGACTAAAGTATTGATTTATATGTAAAATGTAGGTGAACAGATTTGTGATGGATAAACGGTACATTAGGGCTGTCAAATTTGGCCAAAAATGATGTCCGAATATTCGTTGTAAAACATCACATAGGTTCAAAATTTGAATGTCAAATATTTTTGCGCATTATGTCCATGACACCGTGTCCTAACTGGCCGTGAGTGACGCAGCACTGTGCCGTTTTGAGCTGAACTTTTGTCGGATGCCCTGTTTCTATTTATTCCTGTCGCTCGGTTTGAAAGAACGGACGAGGAACGGCTGATTCATGAAGTTGATATGAGGAGTTATCTATAATCATTTCACTACAAAAAACCTAAATAAGGTGACAGCTGGCTGGAGGGAGATCACCAGGAGATCGCCTGAAAGTTTCCTACTTGCTTTTAGCTATATTGTATATTATTTCCAGTAAATATCACAATATAAAACGTGAGTTTTCTGTTTTAACAAGTACAAACATCGAAGGATAGCAAGCACTACTCACTCATCTTTTGAGTGGTTACGTCTCCAGTCTGATCTGGAGCCCACAGCTGACAACGTAAGGCTTGTTGTTAGGACACGGCGTCGCTCTCTATGCGGCCGAGTTCTCTCCATCATTACGGTTGTTGCTGAAATATTTCTCTTTCAACTTGACCTAACGTTACATTTAATTTTCAGTTAATGAAAGTGATGTGCGACTCTGTCACGTGGTGCATTCAGTGCGTGCGAGGCAGCCAGCCGCGGTAGTGCTGCCTTTTTTATCGAATATTCATTTCCATATTCAAATACCTGGCTTTTTTTTTTACCATTCAAATACCTATTCAAATTTAGAATATTGGTGGACAGCCCTACAGTACATATACAATTCAAAATGAATTAAACAGTTTGTATTTTCTATACTTCAAGGTCACCGACAAGAATGACCCGCAGTTCCTGAGCAGCTGGCATGAGCTCAACAAGCCCCATGTGCTTCTGTTCGACCAAGTGCCTGTAGTTCCTCTGCTTTACAAAGTAGGCTCTCACCTTGCAGTTTTTTTTTTTTTTACATATATCTCGGGTTCCTATGACAGTAATCACATAACTAACACAAAACATGTCAATCCTTTATCTCTGCATCTCCATAGCTGACAGCTTTTGCTTATAAGGACTACTTGCAGTTTGGCTATGTGGACCAGGGCCTTTCAGAGACGGCTAATCTGCAGAAAGATTTCAATATTAACACGTACGCTCCGACCATGCTGGTCTTCAAAGAGAACACCGACAAGCCCGCTGACATTATTCAGGTAAATCGCAGCAGCAGGGAGCTATTTTTCACGGTTATCTATACACTGAAATGTTAGCTCACTCGTAACGTTTGTTCTCCGCAGGCCAAAGGAATGAAAAAGCAAATTATCGATGAGTTCATGTCAAACAACAGATTCCTCCTCGTGCCACGGCTGGTCAATCAGAAGCTCTTCGATGAGCTCTGTCCTGTCAAACAGTTCCATCGACGCAGAAAGTAAGACAACCTAATATGCTCTTTTTTAAAACATGATAAATCAGAGACTGAATTCATTTTTGTTGTAATTTCCTCTCATTTCATTTGAAGTATTTTAAGATATGTAGTTTGCATTTACTAAAGTTACTGTTGTGTCTTTCCTTTCCTCAGATACTGCGTCCTGCTGATCACAGGTGACGAAGAGACCTTTACTGTTGGGAACCAGGCGTTTCTCTCATTTGCCTCTACCAATACCAAGGAAGTTGTGAGGTTTGCGTATGTGTACCAACGGCTACAGCAGCCTCTTTGTGACATCCTCATGCAGAACAAGGACAGTGCACAGTCGCCAGCACAGGTACACTCACATATCTCCAACACTGCAGCTGCCAGGTCCATTGTTCATCCACAATATAAGCATATGGGGATTTGAGAATTGGTTTCGCTTAAGGACATGGAATGTATGAAACTACTAATAATCAGGTGAATAATGTATTACTGCAAGGATCTGAGGATCTGAGTCCCTGACTAACAGGGACACAACAACATGGGAAAATAGGTTATAAAATACCAAAGTTACCCTTTAATAGCTCAAGCTCCCATAAAAGTGTATTACGCAACATTCATATAACGAACTGAGTGCTTTTTTAAACTCAGGTGGTGATCCTGGAGAGGCGTAATGCTGCAGGGAAGGCCTTGTACAAGCTTGTGACCGCCTGGAACGGCAGCGAGGAAGACAAACAGCAGCTTCTGGAGGAGCTGGACCGACTACAGAAGGACCCGTCCATCCTCGTCCATGACGCCATGCTGCCCGAGCTCAACAACGAGTTTGCCTCTGTGCGTTCTCTTTGAGTGAAAATAGTGGGTTTGAACAATGCGTGTCAACCACCAGTTCTGTTACTAAATGTACTCATCTCACTCTGTAGATGTTTGTAATCCGATGGATCTATGCATCTTACGATTACCTCGCTGAAGTCATCGATGACATTCTGCACAACAACTGGTAGGTTGAAAGCTTTAGTTTCATTTTAGATACTCTCAAGCAATTCTACTTATATGTATATGTATATATCAGTTTGCAAACAAGCTTACTTCCCACCCGTTAGCTCTTGAGATGTGAATATCTGTGACTATTTTTGCAGGCGCGAGATGATGCCTCTTCTGTCCCTCATCTTCTCTGCCTTGTTCATCTTGTTTGGAACTGTGGTCATCCAGGCCTTCAGGTCGGTCGGTCGCTCTACCCATTCAGTACATCTAGACCACCAAAACTGTAACTATAGCAACATCAGCCTTTCCTGATCCCTAAAAGCTTAAAGACAAGCCAGAGAAAACAAAGTAGTAATGCTTTTCATCTTTACTCTTCTACGCCTGCGCATCCCCTTTAGGAAAAAACATTTTTCCGTGTGTTTTCAGTGACTCAAGTGAAGATAAGCAGAGTAAACCGAAGGCTAAAGATGGAACTAAAGCAGAAAATGGGTCACCAGGGACTGGTAGTGCTTCAAGGCAAGAATACATTTATAATTTCCATATTAAGGCTTTTATAAAGTGCAGGATTTATCATCATGTTTTTAAGCTTTTCACTTTTGCTGTTGATTTTAGTCGGCCTCCGAAGAAGAATTTCGTGGAGGTGACGGAGCTGACGGATATCACTTACATAAGCAACCTGGTGAAGCTGAGGCCAGGACACATGAACATAGTGCTGGTTCTCACTGACGCCTCCAAGAACATCCTCCTTAGCAAGTTTGCCAAAGAGGTCTACTCCTTCACAGGGTAAATTAAACATTCACTTTTCCTCGTGTTGAAACGAATAAAGTCCATTATACGTTACGTTATTGTTACGTATAAAGCAATCCTGTTTGTAGATCATCACATTCATTCTTTCAACACTCTCCTAGGAGCCTGACACTGCATTTCTCCTTCCTGAATATCGACAAGCACGGCGAGTGGATGAACACGCTGCTGGAATACGCCCAGGACGCCATGCATATCGACGCGGACGAGGACGACGGGGGAAACCGCAAGATGGACTACACCGGCTACGTGCTGGCACTCAACGGCCACAAAAAGTACCTTTGTCTGTTTAAGCCCGTCTACACCGGGGAAGACGTCGACAGCAAGTCGTCTGAGGATGAAGGGGGCACCTCAGGGGGGAGGTCGAGATCCAGTTCCCGTGACGACCACCCGCCGCGCAAATCCAACCGATCCCGCAGCTTATCCACCCTGCAGATCCACCACAAACTGGACCGTCTGGGGTTGTGGATGGAAAGGCTCATGGAAGGCACTTTGCCTCGTTACTACATCCCCACGTGGCCAGGACTAGACAAAATCACCCCCAGTAAATAGATCGAGGCGCGTCCTGTCCTTTTTTTGCACTTGATATATTTGATAGTTACAGGTGTCTTTAAAGGAACAGTGCGTAACATTTTGGGGGATCTATTAGCAGAGATGGAATATCATATTCATAACTATGTTTTCATTAGTGTATAATCACCTGAAACTAAGAAATGCTGTGTTTTCATGAGCTTAGAATGAGTAGTTCATATCCACCATGTTTCTACAGTAGCCCAGAACGGACAAACCAAACACTGGCTCTAGAGAGAGCCTTTCACATTTTTATGTTCCCTTAAGGCCACCGTAGTTCTCCAATACGCTTGTGAATCTGTGGGAACGTGAGCAGCAGAGTGTAAATCTTACTATCACTACTTAAACACACACACTACTTAAAGATGCAGTGTGTAGGATTTTGGCGGCATTAGGCGTGCGGCGGATCACAAAACTCATGGTTCGGGTCGTATCGCGGTTTTGAGTCACGGATCGTAAAATATAAGTATTAATTGCACTAAATGAATTACACTGGAAGCAAGGAACGTTTGGCTATGGTCTTACATGAAAACAACAACATAAATAAATAAAATATTGAATACTCAATTGTTTAAATAAAATCTTAAATTACTCAATAATACTCAATTCTGTTAAATAAAAGTTCAATATGAGGCACGATGATAGTTCTTCCTTTGAACAATAAAAAAAATAATTATATATTTTTTTTATTAAAATAAAATTAAATGAAAATTCATCAAAATCATCCAAAAAGTTAACAAAAAAAAAGAAAGCAAAGCAGACCTGATCTAGCTTTTTTTCAGAAAGATCATATATTTTTAAAGTCTTGGTTTTCCATAATGGAGTATGGCCTCATGTCTGCAGTGATAAACTGTGGTCCATTACACCCCAAGGTGGCATCTAGCGGTGGGGTTGCAGATTGCAACCAACTGAAACTCCTGTGTGTGGCCAACCCGCGAATAGCCCCATCTAGGGCCTATCTCGAGTTTTGTTTGTCCATTCAGGGCTACTGTAGAAACATGGTGGACTCCGTGAAGAGGACCCGCTCCGTATGTAGATATAAACAGCTCGTTCTAAGCTAACGAAAACACAACGATTCTTATTCTCGGGTATTTATACACTAAAGAAAATATACTTGTTAATATTATATTCCATTTCTGCCAATAGATCCCCCCTAAATGTTACAGACTGGTCCTTTAAAGTTAGGTCAATATTACAAACTTGGCTTCAGTGCAACTGCTGTGGGACCGGTTCTTTAACCCTCTTACACTCATCGCATGCTGTTTTCAACTGTTGCTTGTAGTCATATTTAATTCAGAAAAATGCTGCTGCTACAACCTTGTGAAGAGAAAACTAAATCACTGTGGCCACCTGTACTCTCCTGCCTCCATGACCATCAGTCATATTCACACACTGAAGGAGGCGGGACGACTACTTTAGTCTTCGTTGATGAATACTGTGAATAGAGGTGCATGTCTCCCAACACTAAATGTCTTGCCTTTTCATGCATCTCAGCCCAATTCGTTTTCCTTTATAGATCTCCTGAATGCTGAGTCGCTTGTGCAATATAGCGCACTGCTGTAACAACAAAGCCTTGGTCTCGTTAGCCAGTAGCTTCATGTAGCAAACATAATGAACAGGCTGCCCATTTCATTTTCTGAATGTTTACCAAAACGGTCACGATTGACTGACACATTATCATTTTGTCATCTTGAATTAACATAAAGTCAGACTTAGCGTGCGCTTGCTTGGGTTATTATTATTAATTCATTATGTCAACACTAAGTGTAAAAAACATCATTGATATAACTTTGTTGGTACAATGTGATGTAAATATTGTACATAATCATGTTATTATAAAGAGTATGTAACTTGAAAGATAAGGTGAATGTTTTACATGGATTTATGAAAAATGCTGTAGTTATGTTTCTGTTTGTTTTCCACTGAGAGTTTCTTTTACAAGTTAGTGTAAAAAAAAATGATGTCTCCTAATGTCAGATGTTTCCGTTGGTCTTCAGTAGCGCATTTATCCTCTTGTTGGTTGTAATAAAATGCTTTATGTTTGTTAATTATGTTTGCAGAATTTTCCTTTCTTACCAGATTAACATGATCCTGTCTAACTAAGAATAACTAAAGATATTACTATTTATACAGCAGAGAAGACAGGAGAAATACAACAAAACATTTTAATATGTACATTTCTAAATTTTCATGTAACCATCTGTGTATCAGACATTTTGACTTTGACTGTCATAGTAGGAAAAACACAGGTGTTACTAATAACATTAAAGCTGAAGTTGGCGAGATTGGAGCAAATATGATTTAAAAAATATATATATATTTATGAAACGGTTGCTATATCGTGACAGTAGTACATGAAACAGGTAACCTGAAAAAAATCATGTGCCTCTGTGTCCTCCAGTGCTCCTAACGGCATCTGCAAGATTTCACAGACCGGAGGAAAACAAGCAGTAAGAGCTGACCTGAGGTCTGCTGTCCAGCTACCGTCTATGAGAGCCAGCTGTCAATCACTCACAAACTCCGACCTAACGGTCAAACTAGGCAGCGCTGATCAAATATGAATCAATATTATGTTACATTGATGCCTATTTCTCGCCTCAAATGTTTTCAGAATGATCACGTAGTGCACGGTTTAGCTGTAAAATGAGAACGTTTGTGACGCCGCCGCCATTGTAAAAATCTGGTGAAGGAACGCCAAGTTCCAGTCACATGACCGGAGCACAGCCAATAGGAACGCTCTCTCAATAAAATGACCTGTGATTGGTCAAAGTCTCCCATCACGGGCTAGATTTTTTAAATCCTGAAAACAGAGCCATGAGGAGGAGCATAAGTCTCGTTTTCTCTCAGAACACTTGAATTACAATATGCTGAAAGGTTATTATGGAATTTTTGCCCAATGATGCCAAAAATATATACTGCCTACTGCCACTTTAACGATAGTTCTGTATACTGTATACACCACCAACTAGAATTACCGCCTCGCAGATGTATGCCTCTGCCAACCAGTCAAGTTGCAGTTTACATCCATGTTTGTCCAAAATGTCATTACTTCATCATTTGATCCTGTTAGACATTGTGGTTTAAATTGTCATAATTAGCATATGAATTCTTGAGTTATGGCCAAAAACGGG
>CAKAOH010040346.1:0-15223 GCA_916701665.1 Sebastiscus tertius | reverse complement strand
TATATATATATGTGTATACAAATTGTACAAACAAAAGTTAAAATGGCTGACTTCGTGTTGGGCAGAGCTAATTAAAACCGATGGGAAATATGTCTGAAATGATGAGAACAATGTGGATAACAAATTTTGGGAATATCGGAGCAACTATATCCAAACTAAGGCCTTCCACGCATTAGGGTCATGCCCGAGCCCAATCACTGCAGAAGCAATTCTGAAGTGTACGACAATTTTCGTGAGTTTTCGAGCAGCCCAAGCCCCTCAAAAATGGGATTGCGCAGCAGAATAATAATCTCAACAAAAACAATAGGTCGTGCTTGGGCCTTAATAATAATATATGTAAGTGGTGAAGATGACATGTGAATGAATTATAAAGTTTATGTAAAGTCACTGGTTCCATATCATAGATAGCTCTATACCAGCTAAAACTGTCACCTTTTGGGTTCAATCTTGGCAGCAACCAGTCGTGCACCCAGTTGTTCACCCAGTTGTTCATGCTCAACGATGTGGTAATGGATGGTGATGTCCACGTGGTTAAAGATGTAGAAAGCATCCTTTTCATTAAAGTTGGACTGGAAAACAAAACCGAGACACAAAGGATCAAAGCATAGACATATGCACTGTATAATAATGACTTATTACAGTAAAATCTATGCGTAGGATATAAACTATTCTGACTTTCGGGACTGAGACAAGTGCTAGTATCAAAAAATACCCTGTGGCAGACAGTGGTGCATGCCACTGATCTCGTTTCTACCTCCCAACAAATGTGACCCACAGACACTGGAATGGCCTTAAACCCCCCAGTGTTACAGTGTCAACATCTCACTGATGCTGATGTATCAGGACTCACTGTCTAATCATTATTATACAGAATCTCATGAATTACTAGCCTATCTTTGATTGATGCAGATTTGACTTAGGCCCTGTTCAGACCTGGTATTAAAGGAACAGTGTGTAACATTTCAGGGGACCTATTTTCAGAAATGGAAAATAATATTCATAACTATGTTTTCTTTAGTGTATAATCACCTGCAACTAAGAATCATCATGTTTCCGTTAGCTTAGAAGGAGTCCTTCATATCTACATAGGGAACGGGTCCTCTTCACGGAGGTGTAGTGGCTAGAAGGAAGCCCACAAACTGGGGAAACGCTCACTAGACTGTAAAGGTTAGGCATTGCTCTCAAATAGTTTTCAATTCATTTCAATTCAATTTATTTTTGTATAGCGTCAAATCACAACAGAAGTTATCTCAAGACGCTTTATATATAGAGCAGGTCTTAGACCGTACACCATAAATAGTTAAGGTTAGGAATTGACCTTGAATAGTTAAGGTTGGAATAGGTCATCAGGCAGTGAGTCTCACAAGAGTTTTTGCAAGTTTTTGCAGATTTCGGATCAGATTTCGCAATTTGCGGGCTCCGTTCTAGACAGGACCTTCACGGAGTCTGCCATGTTGCTCCTCCATGTTTCTACAGAAGCCCAGACTGGACAAACCAAACTCTGGCTATAGAAAGTTTTTACGTAACCAGAAGGCCACCATAGTTCTTCGACACGCTTGTGAAACTGCGGTAACATGAGCCAACATGAGTAATATGAGTGCAAAACCGTGGTACCTCCAGCTGCCGTCTGACTTCTGTTGCTCCTAAAGTAGAGTTATTATGGTATGGATGGCCTCTGAGCGAGGTGAACGGCGTTACCATGGTTTTGCACTTGTGCACATTACCGCAGTCTTGGAAAAGGAGGAGTGAGTGGAGGGATATTCAGTTGATTGCAATCTGCAACTACAACACTAGATGTCACCAAATCCTACACACTGTACCTTTAACATGAGATCGGATCTTTCAGACCACATTCAGAGGTATCAGTGTGTAGTGAATGTGTCCTGGGCCACATTAAGTACCGCCTACTCTACTGACTCTCTACTCTCGCTGTGATCCGCGGGGCTCTGAGCTCCTCAGGTGAATAGACAGACAGACATGAGCGCTAGTCTGCCTCTCGGCATGGAAACGGCCTCTGTGCTCTACTGTATCCTGTCGGTACATCTGTATTTTATTAAAATATATCTGATCTGTAGGCTACATATCAGCCTTTACACACCTGGATCACAAAAACACATATGTAAGGATGCTGTTTGTTGATTTCAGTTCTGCTTTCAACACAATAATTCCACACAAACTGGTTAACAAATTGAGCAACTTGGGCTTAGGCAGTTCACTGAGCACATGGGTGATGGACTTCCTCAGGAACAGACCCCAGTGTGTCAGGATGGGGGACCACACCTCAGCCACTCTGACCCTGAGCACTGGAACACCACAGGGGTGCGTCCTCAGTCCTTTTCTCGACTCCCTCTTCACATATGACTGCTCAAATATTCACCCCACTAACATCATGGTCAAATTTGCAGACGACACTGCTGTAGTAGGACTGATAACCAACAACAACGAGACAGCCTACAGGGAGGAGATCCAACATCTGACACAATGGTGTTCCCATAACAACCTGGATTTAAACACAACTAAAACAATAGAAATGATAATAGACTTCAGGAGAGCAAGGCAGGTGGAGCACTCCGCCCTCTGCGTACGTGGAGAGGAGGTAGAGAGGGTGGACTGCTTCACGTACCTCGGAGTCTACATTTCAGCTGACATCACCTGGTCTAAAAATATCTCTCATCAGGTGGGGAAGGCCCAGCAGAGACTCTACTTCCTCAGGAAGCTGAAGCAGGCTCCCCTTCCTCAACACCTGCTGATCTATTTCTATCGGGCAACCATTGAGAGCCTCCTGACCTACTGCTGCACTGTGTGGTTTGCTAGCTGCACAGTAGAGGACAGGAGGGACCTGCGGGTGGTGAGGATGGCAGAAAAAGTGATTGGGACCACATTACCCCCCCTCAGTGACCTATACGCCTCCAGAAGGAGATAAAGGACAATTAAAACACACACAAACAGACTACGAAACAGCTTTTACCCACAGGCTGTCAAGTGTGTAGAACCTAGTCTCTATTCTATTCTATATCTACAGACTATCAGACTAGACACGGGGAGTGCATTATTATCATACTGTCGGAGATTTTTTTGTTCCGGCACTACGCACGGAGCGTTGTGTGTGTCCATGTGTGAACAACTCACATTGACCACGCAGGCATCTTTGGGTCGACCTGCTTCTGTGACATAACAGCCGATAGGGAAACCAGGATTACAGAACTTCTGTCCATCTTCAACATCATAGCACCAGGTAACCGGCATGTTATCCACAATCCTTCACACACAAACACACAAAAAAGCCTGTGATGCTCACTAATGTACACAGCATACACCAACAACAGCGTACCGAACTTGGTATTTTGCATGCTTCCTGCCACAGACCTACTGACAGAGCTTGTATGCTTCAAGGGGACATATCATGAAAAACTAAATTTTCTGTGTTGTTTACATCCATCTGAGTATCTGGAGTGTATACAGTAATACATATATATACTGATCAGCCATAACATTCATACCACTGACAGGTGAAGTGAATCTCCAGAACTGCAGCTCTTGTGGGATGTTCCCAGTCTGCAGTGGTCAGGACCTACCAAAAGTGGTCCAAGGAAGGAGAACCGGTGAACCGGCGACAGGATCAGACCCAAGGCTCATTGATGCACGTGGGGAGCGTCCGATCCACTAGAAGAGCTACTGGAACTCAAACTGCTGAACAAGTTAATGCTGGTTCTGATAGAAAGGTGTCAGAACACACAGTGAGGAGCAATTTGTTGCGTATGGGGCTGCGTAGTCGCAGACCGGTCAGGGTGCCCGTGAGCATCAGAACTGGACCACGGAGCAATGGAAGAAGATGGCCCGGTCTGATGAATCACGTTTTCTTTTACATCATGTGGCTGGCCGGGTGCGTGTCCGTCACTTATCTGGGAAAGACATGGCACCAGGATGCACTATGGGAAGAATGCAAGCCGGCGGAGGCAGTGTGATGCTTTGGGCAATGTTCTGCTGGGAAACCTTGGGTCCTGCCATTCATGTGGATGTTACTTTGACACGTACCACCTACCTAAACATTGTTGCTGACCAAGTACAGCCCTGTGACTAAAGAGAAAAAACGTTATTCCCTAATGGCAGTGTCCTCTTTCAGCAGGATAGTGCGCTGGTGGTCATAATGTTATGGCTGATCGGTGTATATTCAAATAAGGACAACTTATTAAACCAACTCATCCGTTTGTTCTGGAAGCCTCTATGTGGCTGCATTTTCCTTCACTTTATGATAGGAGTGTACGTATGTGGATGGATGGATGGATGGATGGTCAGTGAGTCATACATACCAGTGATGCTGGTAGTTGAGTAACATGCCTTTCTTGAGGAAGTCCAGCTTGGCCTTGTCTGCTGGGTTGTTGGTGTCGTAAGATCTGGTACACACCTTCCGACACACCGCAGGTTTCTTAAAGTCAAACTGACACACAGGACACTGTCAGAATGGGTGTGCTTTGGCTCTCTAACAACTGGGTTTTGTTTGCTTGCCATCATTGATATTAACAATGCATCATTCGCCACTGTACACATTTTTCCAACAAAAAAAAAGAAATTCAATTTGAAAAACAACAAAAATTACAATATAACACAGATATTAGTCTCTGTTGGGAGATAGTAGGCTCGTTGGAGATGAGCCAGGCCTGCGTAGAATCCATCAGCAGCAATTTCCGCACAATGTATGCCGGTTAGATTGGTGTCCGACTTGATGCTGACTTGCTCTGACGTCCCGCACACGTGGGCAACAATAACCTCACGAGATCGAGGCGGCCGCAGTTTTTAGAGTCAGGCGCCGCAGCTGCTCTCCACCGACTGCAAGACCCAGGGCATTATGGGAAACGCCTGGCTGTCTCCTGATCAGAGAGCTGATTGGCTCTTAGTTTAGACAGCAAATATAATAATAATAATAATAATAATAATAATAATAATAATAATAATAATGAAGGTTATTTATAAGCACTTATCAAAACGAGTGCTCATTATGTGCTTTACAAGGCGGACATAAAAATGATAAAGGAAACAATCCAACGCCAGATACACGCATGTTTCCACATAGATTTACAAACAAATATAAATAAATCCCAACATGGTCTGAAAACTACAAGTAGCCTACAGATCGGATCTAACAGGATATACATTTTCCCGTGAATTCAGTCAAGGCGGAAGGAAACTGTTTGACTAGACCGCAGCTTTTTGTCTCCGCCCCTTGTTGCTGCTGTCTGATCTCGTCTACTTTCGAGGCGGGGCGCAATTCATCTCCAACGAGCCTAATATGTTCCCTTGTCATACGATACGATACGATACGATAACTTTATTGTCAGTTTGCACTGAAATTCATTTTGCATCCATAGGCAGCTCAGTTTGAGAAAAAGTACACATACAATAGACATACTGTTACCATAAACAAACAGATAAGTAGGACCCATCAGACAAAAAAAAACAAAACACATCACAATTATTCATACATAATCCATTACAAAATGACCATCTGTCCTCTGGATTTACATGTCTTTAGCAGCACATTAATTATTATTTAGCAACAAGATGGACTGATGCGGTTAAATGTAGGGACTCTGAATGGCCTCTTGGAGGGTAGAAGTTGATATTCCCCATTTAAAACATGTAAGGGATCAGAAGAGATGCTGTTGGCCAGTCTGAGCATACTCTTGTTGTGAGCTGCTTGAAAGGAGGCTGCCACAGGTTGGCCAATGATCTTCGCGCAGATTTTGATTTGGCTATAAAGTTTAGTTTTAAGTTTTACAGATATACTACTGAGCCAGGCTGTGCTGCAGTACAACAGGACGCTCTGAATCACTGATCTGAAAAATAGAAAAATAATCTGGTTACTGGCTCCAAATGATCTGAGTCTGCGAAGAAAGTAAATGTGCTGCTGTATCTTCTTACAAGTAAATTCAGTGTGAGGGTCCATGATAGGGTGGAGTCTGTCATAACTCCCAGGTTTTGTATGAAGAGACCTGTTTAATTTCTACATCATGGATTGTAACTGGAGGCAGCTGACAATCGGGAGGAAGGCCAAAAATTATTTCTTCTGTCTTACTAGTGTTAAAGATAAGAGCCTTTTTGTCACACTTTTCAATCAGCCAGTCGACATTACACTGATGCAAACTGAGGTCATCGCTGTCAGTCAGTAGAGATATTAAGGTGAATCATCAGCGTTCTTCAAAAGAAATTGGTTGGGCACACTGGTGGTGCAATCAGCAGTGTACAAAGTAAATAACACAGGTTTGTTAGAGGATGACATTCCGTCATCCTCTTCATAGTGTCCCAGAGTCTTTTAGGGTTGTTGGCTTTAAAGTTCTCCCCCAGACGCTGTCTGTGTGCCTGTTTGGCTTCCCTGAGTTCCTTCTTTAAGTCTCTTTCCACCCGTTTGAGTTTGATAGAGTCTTTGTTTTTAAATGCCAAATTCCTGGTGTTGATTTTTCTTTTAATGTCTTTAGTCACATACAGTTTATTAATTGGGTGGATTTGTATCCTTTTGGTGGGAATAACCAGTTGTACACAGAAGTTAATATAGTCCGTAGTTACAGCAGTGGTTTCATCAAGGGAATTACTGTGAAATGTTTCCCAGTCAGTACAATCAAAGCATGCTGCAAAGCTCTTCCCTACTTTCAGGTGCCCACAACCTGATTTCTCTCTCCTCTGGCTTACTACTTCTCAGTTTTGTTTTATAAGTTGGAATCAAATGCACAACGTTATGATCAGAGTTTGCAACAGGAGGTCTGATTCTGGATTCATAAGCCATTTTAACATTTACATAACATTTATCTAGGATGATGTGTAACCAAACTGCAATGACACACATCATCCCCATAAAGGAACCCACAACAGCTCTATCTATTCAGCACAGACATACAGTACACCTGAGATGTTTTTAACCCAGCTTAGCACAAAGACGGGGAGAAGCAGGTGTCAACTTTTAGTCAAGCTCTATCAAATTTGAACAAGACTAGGTGGAAACCTAGTACTGTATATGGCTGGACCATGTACTGTATGTTCAATGTGCAAAATTGTGGCCAAATTGTTACATGGATAATCAGCGGTGTCTATAATGCAAATTCCTGGATATTTAATGTCCATCTGCAATGTTCTGTAGTGATCCCAGTAATATTTGTTCTTAAAGTGTACTGAAGTAGCAGATCACATGACATGGTTAAGCTATGTTTGCTTTGTTTGTATGCTAGCTATGAAAACCTCCTCAGGATGTAATTGAGGACTGTCCACGCCAAAAAATGGAGACAGTAAAGTACATACAATACGTATTTATAGGGAAAAATGTTACCACCGGACAACTGTTGCGCTTATTCAATTTGAACTCACTCGTTTTAGGGCTAGCCCTGCCCACACTATTGCTCTGCCTAAAGAACACAAGTATGTCCAAGCACAATGTGATAAACATTTAATGTTTAAGTATGGCATGACAGCTGCCCAAAAGTGAAGCCACAACATGTCAATCGCCCCCTGGTGGCTGGCTGGCTGGCTGCAGTTATAGAGCAGACATACAGCCCGACTCCTCCATGTTAGTGGCCCAAACTACAAAGTCAAAGCATACGTCACAAACGTTTTTCCAAAGATGGTTTCTGTCGTTTTATGTAGTTCTTATCATTCATAACTGATTTGTGTTGAAGTGTTCATTTTTTTTATCAGTTTGGTTCTAATTAGTTATTTGATACTATAAAAAGGGGGTGAGGCGTCATCAGCTGTCCAACTGCTTATCATACACCAAAGATGTTTGTCTCTGTTCCGTCTCTTCCACTGGTTCATCATTTATGAATGCTCTATACTCTGTAATGAAGCTACTATTGTTATTATGTGCATGAGTCTGCACTATTCATCAGGCAAATAGTTAATATAACATCAGGAGGTCCTTTGAATGTTGTACAGTTTTCCCATATATTGCTGGATACCCATTTTTCATATATTAAAAATATTTCCTTTTGGAACTATTTGTTTTTTTGACGTGTCTCACTGAAATTGATTATCTAGAAAGTTTTGTTTGATGCATCAACCATGATGTCTGCGTGACACCAGTATTCCTTACCCTCAAGTTAACCCCTAAAGCCCAGGGCACATATACAACGTCAGGAGCGCGTGGCGGCTGCGTGCCGTGGTGGCTGCGTGATACATGCGTCTGGTGTTCACACCAGCTGCGTGTCGGCTGCTCAGAATAAAAGCCTCGTGTTAACAAATGAAGGGATTCTGTCCACAATGCCTGAGGGCTTTTATTTCGAAATGAAAGCCGGAAGTGTTGATTTAAACCCCATATTTTATCAATTCATGGAGCTCTCAAAGTGATTGCAGGTTCATCAGCACTGACTGCTCATATTTCAGAATAAAAGCCTTGTGTTAACAAATGAAGGGATTCTGTCTATAGAAAAAACACTTGAGGGCTTTTATTTTTAAATGAAAGCAGGAAGTGTTGATTTAAAAATAAGTCTTTACTATTTTTCATCTCCGTAACATATTCTACAGATGGACCTCGAAACTGTAGTAAAGTCTTGCTGGTATGATGTTAATATACTGTCAATAGATCACTTTCACTGTCTGTGACATATTCTACAGATGTCTAGACATGCAAACTGTATTAATGTAGCTGATATGATGTTAATATACTGTCAGTAGATCACCTTCACTATCTGTTGCTGCTGTGAGATGCAGCTGAGATGCGCGCGTGGCTCGCGTCAAAAATAGGCGAGACCTCTATTCTATAAAAGACACGCAGATTTTATCGCGACGCGTGTCTCATGTCGGCAGTGTGGCTGCTCTAACCTGTTAACAGGGACGCCGAAATAAAAAACAACACCACACAGCCGCCACGCGCTCCTTACTGTATGTGCGTCCACGCTGCAACAGTGTTAGGCAAGTCACTCATGAAGAGTAATCAGTTAGTTTTCACTTATTACTCCTTTAAAAAAGTAATGATATTACTTAACTTATTACTTAAGTTAAATAATATCATTACTTTAAAGTAATTAGTTACGGTACTCATTATATTACTATATTAATTTTGCTAACTCAACCGAACCACCAACCTTGTGATTAATGGTCGACCCGCTCTGACCCCCCCTGAGCCACAGCCGCCCAGCCACCCCAGCTATAATCCAGTTTTCTGCACCTGGTCTAAAAATAAAGGATTGCATCTGCAAACAACTATCTGTATCTATTTTGTGTACGTAAACACAGCCAATGAAAGAGCTTCATTCATGAAATTCAATTTCACCTCAACAGTGTGAGTGTGTGAGTCAGTGTTTCAGTGTTTGTTGCTGTAAATGTGTCTTACCTTGTATGGTGAGGGTTCAATCCTCTCCCCAAAAAGAACCTGGCCCAGATTCTCTGATGGACGTTTCATTGTTTTCTCTGAGCAGAAGTCAAACCTGCACAAACAGGAGGCAAGCTGTTCAAAGTGTTGCTGCAGAATACATATAACTACACAACACCTCTATTCTCCATTACACA
This sequence comes from Sebastiscus tertius, assembly GCA_916701665.1. Classification (NCBI taxonomy): domain Eukaryota; kingdom Metazoa; phylum Chordata; class Actinopteri; order Perciformes; family Sebastidae; genus Sebastiscus; species Sebastiscus tertius. The sequence continues at coordinate 5,734 of CAKAOH010040346.1, read as the reverse complement.
CCACATTCAGTAACTTGTTATCTGGTCCAAGGGTTTCCAGATGATCGGGGGAACTCCCAACAGATGAGAAGTACATTAATACAGATACTCTGTTGAAACTCCCTGAATTCTGTTTGAAATTAGACCCCACTTGAATGAAATAAGGCAACTGCTGCTGCATGGTTGTCCATAGGCTGAAATTTGTAATCATGCTGAAATGTTTTCAACAGTTTGATGTTCCATGTCCATTGCTTTGGAAGGCTGAGCCACATCGGATCAAATTCCTGATCCCTCTCTCAAAGCAGACAACCAGCGAGGCAGTCATCACCTTTGTCAAGGCTGGAGAAAGGCTGCAGCTGCCACCACAGCCACCAGGGGGGCTCCTTGCCGCAGCACAGGACTAGCAGCTGAAGGTCAACCTTGGGAGACAGCTCAGATTCCCAGACACCATCGCAGTGACTACACCACAGCTGGAGCTGACTGTTCCTTGGGAAGACCGGATGGAGGAGGCCTTTGAGAAGAAGAGGGCCAAGTACGAGGAGCTAGTAGGCGAGTGCTGAAGCAGGAGATGGAAGACCCAGTGCGAGCCCATCGAGAACGGGTGCAGAGAATTCGGAGGCCAGTCACTCTGCAGGGTACTCAAGCTCCTTGGGATAACAGGACTGTACAGCAGGAGAACCATCAAAAATATCACCAATGCCACAGAGAAGGCGTCGAGATAGCTTTGGACAAAGGCGGGGTGATCCGTGGACCACACAAGCTACTTAGACACAAGCCAGGGCTTGATCATCCCTGACTGGGGCGCTTAAGCTAGGGTGTCTGATGTTAAAAGACCCAAAACACCCGATGACCCCTGGTTACATCACTGATGATGTGTACAAGTTGCACTGAAAGGTGTGTGTTAAAACCAGTTCAACCAGTGGCGTCCAGGAAGAGTCTAGATGACTACCAAGAAGAGCATGGTGACATCTGGAGAGACAGCAACCAGGGCAGTGAGGGTTAGCACCCCAATCTGCAGCTCTTGCAAGGGAGAACCCAAAACAAGCTAAGGAAAACATATTACTACAACATTATACCCCCAGGGGTGCCGCTGAAAGGTTTGGCACAAAGGAGCAACAGCCAACCAGAAGTTGGGGGGGCCAAACCGAGGGGAGGGGAGGATCAGCCAGCTATAGCAGTAGCTTAGACTGCTAAAATGGGGAGGACAAGGATGGGCTAGCAAAACTCCATAACATAATGAGGAAAAAACTCATAACCCTTCGTCGAGCACAGTGGCATAGAAAGAGGGGCAGGGAGAGGGCCAGGTGACAGCAAACAAAGTGGCCCACTTGTTTGCACTCAAGGGGAAGTGGACAAGTACCTCATTACCACTTATAGTGAAAGAGCAAGGGAGCACGACCTTGGGCCAAGCAGCACATTGATAACTCCACCAGAACCCACCGTCCAGTTTCACATTAAGGACCCACCCTCAAAGAGAGATCATCCAGCTGATCCGGGAGGCATCGAAAGGTAAAGGGACACTGCAGCACTCCAGGCAACCAGCAGAACATGGCTTACAGCACTGGACAAGACAAGGCTGCCAGGGAACTATAAAGCCTGGATTTACCAGCATGGCATCCTGCCACGACTCCTCTGGCCACTGCTGGTCTATTAGATTCCACTGACGTCCGTCAAGGGCTTCGGAGGAAAGGTGAGCCACTTCAACTTGAAGTGGGGTTGTATGAGGTACTTATCCATTGTAGGTGTATTACTTACAGTAGATGGCGGTCAGTGTGCCCCCAGCATTGAGAAACAGACAGGAGCATCGGCACTGGAGCAAAGCAACACAGTGCTGTGGACGGGGATGGCAGAAAAACACATTTTAGCCACCTAAAAAAAATGTATATCCGGTTTAGTGTAGGCTGTATTTAGAATATTTTTCAACAAAACTGAAATGAAAGTGAAACATATCTCTACTGTTTTTCTCCTCTGAGCCTGCTGTCTTTGGAGAGAGTATAGATAAGTTTCACTTTCAGTTCTCCGTCACAAAGGAAAAGGAGGAGGAAAGACGGCAAGATAAAAGGGTGAAAATATTCTAAATAAAGCGTATATTTAAAGGAATATCGATATTTTTAGGTGAGCCTTTCTTGTAGGTGGCTAAAATACGTTTTTCTGCTGTCCCTGTCCGCAGCACTGTATTGCTTTACTCTGGTGTTGGTACTCCTGTCCCGTCTGCAGACCATCATCTACTGTAAGTAATATGCCTACTATGGATAAGTGCTTCATACAACCCCACTGAGAAACACCGAACTATTCGTTTAAAGAGATTATTTTTCCGGCTTTTTGCCTTTATTTGACAGAGAAAGTGATAGTCATGAAAGGGGGAGAAAGAGGAGATGACATGCAGCATAGGGTTGTGGGTCGGATTCGAATCCTGGGCTGCCGCAGCAAGGACTCATGTACAACCACTCGTTTAACATGAAAAACTGATGTGCTTAAATCTAAAAAAAAAAAAAAAGGTGGTGTGGGTTTTTACATGTTTTTTTTTTTACATTTTATTTATAGAAGGACCATGGACACATTCACATCCTATCATATGCACAATAATGATTTTCATTACCAGAATTAATGATATCTGATTTACATTAAATCCATTGTGAATAAAGGCAGGATAAAAAACAAGTTAACAAAACCTGCTCTCTGTTAAATGTTTTCTATTTAATGGATAAAATGGCTCAATATTTATCTAAAAATCAACTTAATCTTTAAACTGCAACAACAACAACAATTCTTGAATGCGTGTGGGCAAAGTATGCAGTCTGCAGCAATAAAATGGAAAAAACATCATATTGATATGGTGTTACGCACTTGGCACTTACGCAGTATATTCATAAGGCAGAACAGACTCCACTGAATCCAACCTGTTCACAAACAGCTCAATGGTTGACTAGAATAAAACAAAGCAGACACACACATATTAGGAAGACAGCAGGAATGCTCCTATCAGGCTTTCATTTTCAAGTTGTTAGATATTGATTCTTCTCTTCTTTTTTTACACCTTGTCTTGAGGACATTGTAATGACATTTTTTTTTCTTTTTTATCTGTTTGTTATGTCACCAATATATTATCAGCCTATATTTTCTCTGAAAAAAAAAGAAGAAAAGAAGACTAGGGATGCACCAATTTACCAGCCCAACATTGGTATCGGCTGATATTCGCCTTCTTGACTGCCATCGGCCTATCGGCCAAATAAGATGACAACGCATTATACTAAAATATGACCTAATATAGGCCTACTTATTAAACAATGAATTAGAAATAAAGTCATGTATTTAATATAAACCTCTTGCTCTGCTGCAGATAGATTGATTTTAAATAGCTTGTTCAGTATTCAGCCCTACAGAGGAATATCTAACTAAACAACCAGGAGTCAATAGAATATCTCTAATTATTATATCTGTTATTATTATTAAATCTGTTATTATTATAATATATGTTATTATTATATATGTTATTATAATATCTGTTCTTATTATATCTGTAATTATATCTGTTATTATTATATCTGTTATTATTATAATATATGTTATTATTATATCTGTTATTATTATATCTGTTATTATTATATATGTTATTATAATATCTGATATATCTGTAATTATATCTGTTATTATTATATATATTATTAGATCTGTTATTATAATATATGTTATTATAATATCTGTTATTATTATATCTGTTATTATTATATCTGTTATTTTTATATCTGTTATCATTATTATTTGTGTTATTACTTTGATGTCCAGACTAACGGTGCTACATTGAGTTCTTTAGCTAAGGCTAAGGCTAGCTTGCTATCTAGTTCTCATAGTATCCGTTAGCTTTGCTGTTTGTTTTGGCTAATGTTAGCTGACTCCCATAACATTCCATGATAGCGTTAGCCGTTAGCTGTTAGCTGTTTCTAAAGAACTAGCTCACCTGTTTATTTATTCAGTGGGTTATTTAGTTGTAACATGTGGCAGCTACACAGGTGATGTGGGACCTGTTAGGTTTACCTTACAGTCTGGAACTGTGTCTTTTCCAGGCTCACAGAAGCTCACCGGAGCCAGACCCGGGAGGTAGAAGCCGGCAGCTGGAGCCAGCAGCGCAGCCCCGAGCAGCCACCGCCACATCTTCACACCCGCTTCACACCGGCCAATCTTCACTCCAGATTTACACAGTTAACTAGCTCCTCTTCGCACTTCACTCTGCATCTGACATCTACACAGCACAGTTGCACAGCTGCACAGCCACCAACATCCGGTTCAGACACGTCACATACCGGAAGTCCTGCTTCGTGAATAGGAGCATTGGGTGCATAGCACAGCTCTTAATTGCATCCCCGTTTCCCTCACTTGCGTCTTTTCCTTGCGTCTTAGTCCCTCCCACCAGGGAAGCATGGAGAGACGCAAGGAAACCATGCGAGGAGAGAGGAAACGAGGAAATACGATTTAAGAGACATGAGACGGTTGTTTCCTCTGAAGCATCATGGGAAGCGACGTCCGTTTCTGATGAGCAGCTGATCACATCTGGATCAGCTGTCAGTCAGCTTTAACAGCTGTTTGTGTCTGAACTGTGCAAGTACTAATAAAGACAAGTGCTCTTTATATTATTTATTAATTATTAGTGTCTGTAGTTATTGATATTCTGATTGTGAGTTAATTATTTAATAACTCAGAATATGACTATGGTGTCTTTTGGGTCTGGGTATCATCGGATAATCTGTTATTCGTTTTGAATTCAAAAACGAAAAAACAATTTTTAATTTTTTCGTTTTAAACGTTTGGTGGTTTATAATGCTTTTCAATTATTTCTAGCCTATTTGGTATAATATGTAATTTAGTTAATTTGTTCGACATCATGATAATGCTGATTTTTCAACCAGTGGTTATGACATTAATGCCAGCTAGACAGAATAAACCTCTGTCTGTCATGACAGACAGAGGTTTATTGGTGGTAAACCCCAAAAGCCCTTGACTCAACTTTTTACAGAAAGGACGAGGAAGAAAGCGAGGAGCATCCTGGCAGATAGCTCCCATCCTCTCTTCAGCCAGTCGGGAGGCGCTATAAAGCCCCTCTGGCAACTAAACATGTGTTTAAGAAGTCTTTCATCCCAAATGCCATCAATATTCTTACCTCAACACAGTGACTGAGCAGATCTGAGCCACAGACACTGACATGAACTGTTTTAATGTGTAACATAACCTGTCTCTGTTTTTTACGAACTGCTGTCTGGTTTTTAATGTCCCACCGTAGGGGTCAGAGGTCACCACTCCTCAATCCCCAAGGATTTTCTTTTCAGTCAAATCTTCAATTTTGACGCATTTATAGATGAAAAGTCAAGTCAATTATCCTGGTCAATGATAGATTAGTATGGTTGATCAGCCAACCTTCAGACATCATAGTCTAAAATGATGATTAATCAGCCTGAGTTCACTAAAAAACTGAAATCACTAACTTTCTGTATTCTGTTTGGTGGTTTAATGATTTTCAATCATTTCTAACTTATTTGGTATAATATGTAATTTAGTTAATTTGTTCAACATCATGATAATGCTGATTTTTCAACCAGTGGTTATGACATTAATGCTAGCTAGACAGAATAAAGCTCTCTGTCATGACAATAGAACTGTACTGGAGGCCTTTCCTTTACTCGGGTGACTCTTTACAGCCATCTGAAGACAGCAGGTATCTGTTAAATCTACAGTACCTGGAGTGATGAAGTGGCCTTCAGTA
>CAKAOH010040345.1:5733-34797 GCA_916701665.1 Sebastiscus tertius | reverse complement strand
TTTACAAAATAAACTTCCGTCTTCACAGGAAACAACTTGGTTAGGTTTAGGCCACAAACGACTTAGTTAGGTTTAGGAAATCTCGGTTATGTTACGCCGAACCGGAAGTAGCGTAACTTAAATGCAGAAGTTCGGTGACAAAAGACTGCTGAGTTAGGCTTGTGTCTAGAAGGTAACCGGCAAATTGAGAAACCAGATCTGAAATCTGCAAAGATTCTCGTAAGACTCACTGCCCGTCAACCAATCCTGACCGTAACCGTCTGGCGAGAGTTGCCCAACTCGTGGCTTACCTTCTAGACCTGACCCTTAGTTAGGTTTAGAAAAAGATGGTGGTTTGGGTTAAAATATCTCTGAGCGTGGCTTAACTTTAGTTCGGAGGTAACGTGACAAATAAGTCAGCGTTGACCTCTGGTTTCACACGGGACATGAACAGCAGTCTCCTGGGCGGAAATCCAGAGTTTTTTGTTGTTTGTCGCTCTTCATACTTCCTGGTTCATGACTACGTGGATTACAGTACATTACCGCTCAAGTATAGCTACGAACGGTGGATGAGAACAGCCTGATATTATTAAGAAACTGGTGGTTATTCCTTTCTTTCTTTTTACTTTCACCTGATCCAGTTTCAGATCCGGCTGCAGTTGAAGTGTAGAAAAATATGTTTTTGAAACCAGCAGCCTCGAGAACAGACCGACCTTGAGATCTTGTGAAGCTCTTCATATTTTCCTGTCCTGAAGAAGTGATGTAAGAAACAGCCTCAAGGTTATTTTCCTTTTATGAAAGTGTAAAATATATTCTAACTGACAGAGAAAGTCAACATATACACTCGCTCTAATAGAAAACATCTGAAGTGTAAATACTGTCACAGAATATTTCAGTCACAATAACACTGAACAGATTTCACTGTGTTCTTCTAACAAGGTGTTTATCTGTGCTCTCAGTAGGATTTGGATCCAATTGCCGGTTTCGTTTTTAATCCAGTTCCCAGACGGCAAAATACCCGGATTTGGTGAGTCAACAAATCTTTTATTGAATCTTCTGTTTCATTTTTAATAGCAAAGATCAGAGAACAAAACATTCAGGTAGCAGCTCACTTTGCCTTTCACCGGTTTCACCAGGCAGATTATGTCTCCTGGTAGATAATTAACGTTAATAACTGATGGATATTATACTCTCTGCAAGCCGGTGTCTATACTTTCCTTTTGTTTTTCTGGCGCTGATGCAAACATTTCAATCAGAGACTCGTGCAGTGGTTGGTGCTTGTGCAGGATTTTAATTTGGAGATCCATCACAAGAAAAAGACAGAAACTGTGTGAGCTGATCCACTCTCTCGTGTTCCCGCTCCTTATTATCAAAGATTTCCCACAAATGTTTGATTTAGGTTGTTCTATTGTGTCCAGTTTGCTTTGTGTTATAGATTATACATTATGTTCTGATCTTGGTTTCGTGACTGGGGAGAAAACAACGCGCTCCCACCCCTTAGACAGGGGCGCCGGGGCGATTTTAGTGCTCAAGCACTCCTCAGTTTCATCTCCACATTCGTAAAAATTAAATATTGAACCCTCTGAGACCGCTGACATTACTGTTTTTAAGAGGCTGTAGCAGTCTAAAAGCTACAGTGGACATATCATATATATTATATGAATATATGAAACTAGAAAAAACCTAAGGAATCCATTGGTACCAACCACGTCATGCTAGCATGTCAGAAAGGAGGCTAAATAACGTTGCAAATTTAGGCTACATTTTGGCATGCCCATTTTCAGAGGGGTCCCTTGACCTCTGACCTCCAGATCAGTGAATGTAAATGGGTTCTCTGGGTACCCACGAGTCTCCCCTTTACAGACATGCCCACTTTATGATCATCACATGCAGTTTGGGGGCAAAAAACATGCAGTTATTTTACATGCAGTATAAATGTGTTATTTTTGCCTATTGTAAAAATGGTGTATTCTCCCTACTGGGGTCACAAAACAATCTCAGAATTACTGAATTATTTGCCATTTGACGCCTGAATTTTGTATTTTTCGTTACATAAAGACATTTCCACCATAGCGCGTGTTTGACACTCAAAACTTTCTGGGGGACGACATAAAGTAGGGGGCTCATCCGTGACAGAAATAACATTTAGCATTACTGCTACATTAGAAATGTGCAACTACAACACAACTTTATTATCCACTATAGTGGAAATGTGTCTTTGACTTAACCTTCACAGAACACAACAGTAAGTCTCAGATCACATGAAACAAATTACAAGTAAACGTTTGTTGTGGAAACCAATTAAAGGGATGAAAAAGGTATGTGATTGAATTGGGAATTCAAGAAAATAACCACTTTGTTCTAATTAATAAACAAATGGGAAGAAAAAGTAACAATAAAATCTAAATATGTTGGGGGACTCTGGGACCTGTTCCACGATCAGATCCTCACGCGTTAATATGGACACGTTTCCTTCATCATAACAAAACGTGACAGTGCTATAATTCGTTATCTGCATGTAATTAGTGTTTGCAAATTGCTCGTGGCCCTGAATATGGCCCCCGAGGAACAGTAGCTACCTGCTCATCATCTCTCCAAGGTTGTCTCCAGCATCTTTAATTGATCACTTCAGCCTTTTCCACTAGTCAAGGACGTTCTCCAACTGTGCCAATAATAGCCTTAAAGCTCCGTTACCGGCACTTTATTAGAAATATAATTGCTTGTTATGGGGTTATATCATTTCATTTCTTCGTATGTTCCCTCAGGGAAATAAGTGAAAAAAAAATCCTGACATTACAGAGGCATTTTTAACAGCCGCGTTTACATTAAAAGTCCTAAAAGATTAACGTACACACATTGTTTATGATTATTATTATTATTCATGAGTAGTTCTTTCCTGTTGGGTTGGTTCAAGCATTATTAATAAGCTCCTCTTCGTCTCTAATTGTTTCCCATCATTGTGAATTCCCTTCAGTTGTACAGCAGCTGTGCTCGCCTCCAATTAGCTGAGTTAGTAACAATATATACGCTCACCTTCTTCAGAGATCCTGTGTGATCCAGGAGACGTTGGAGTTATTTGATCCCCCGGGGGCCGACTCAAGTGCCCCGGTGCTTCAGTGTTCCCACAGTCCTTCCACGACTCTGCACGGCTCTTGCGGAGCAAGATTTTGAAATGCAAATATGCGTGAAATGTGTTTGCCGACATGAAGGTGGAGGACACACGTGTAAAAAGCAGCCAGGAGTTTGAGTGTGAGGGTGTGCACGGTGCAATTTTCCACTGTGAGTTTTCATCAGTTTTTCCTCTTCCACTGTGATGAGAAACGTATCGTCACCTGCGGAGGCATCGGGCAGCGGCGCCGGGAATAGTGGAGGCAACTCTTGGAATTTCAGTGCAATTTCATGCTGTAGGGAGATCATTGTTCTTGGCTGCATGAACCATTTGAATGATATCGTTTTGTATTAAAACCTCCTGGGTAGCCTCCCCGCTCTGAAACGCTGCACATAGTTTATTACTCTCCTGTGATATCTGGTAGAGGTGCTGATGCTGAGAGGTAGACTCCAGTCACATGATTTGATGACTTCAGACTCGACTTGACAAATTCAAAAAAGACTTGCAACTCGACTTGGACTTTAACCTGTTATCCACTACAGCATGTCCCTCAGATAAACGGCTAAAGTAACTCCTCAACCTTAAGGATTATATATATGTATATATGCAGTATATATACATTGTAAGTAAACTAAACTTCTTGACTTAGGACTTGACTTGAGACTTGTCTGCTTTGACTAGGGACTTGACTTGGGACTTGTATGCTTTGATTTGGGACTTGATTTGGGAGTTTTCAGTCTCGACTTGAAACTTGTCTGCTTTGACTAGGGACTTGTATGGAACTTGTCTGCTTTGACTTGGGACTTGACTTGGGACTTGTCAGTCTCAACTTGTGACTTAAATTGGGAGTTTTCAGTCTTGACTTGGGACTTGACTTGGGACTTGTCTGCTTTGACTTGGGACTTGACTTGAAACTTGTCTGCTTTGACTAGGGACTTGACTTGGGACTTGTCAGTCATGACTTGGGACTTGTCTGCTTTGACTTGGGACTATACTTGGGACTTGGAACTTGTCTTGTTTGACTTGGGACTTGTATGCTTTGACTTGGGACTTGTATGGAACTTGTCTGCTTTGACTTGGGACTTGACTTGGGACTTGTCAGTCTCAACTTGGGACTTAAATTGGGAGTTTTCAGTCTCGACTTGGGACTTGTCTGCTTTGACTTGAGACTTGACTTGGGACTTGTCTGCTTTGACTAGGGACTTGACTTGGGAGTTGTCTGCTTTGACTTGGGACTATACTTGGGACTTGGAACTTGTCTTGTTTGACTTGGGACTTGTCTGCTTTGACTTGGGACTTGACTTGGGACTTGTCTGTTTTTGACTTGGGACTTGTCAGTCTCAACTTGGGACTTAAATTGGGAGTTTTCAGTCTCGACTTGGGACTTGTCTGCTTTGACTTGGGACTTGACTTGGGACTTGTCTGCTTTGACTTGGGACTATACTTGGGACTTGGAACTTGTCTTGTTTGACTTGGGACTTGTCTGCTTTGACTTGGGACTTGACTTGGGACTTGTCTGCTTTTGACTTGGGACTTGACTTGGGACTTGTCAGTCTCAACTTGGGACTTAAATTGGGAGTTTTCAGTCTCGACTTGGGACTTGACTTGGGACTTGTCTGCTTTGACTTGGGACTTCAGTACAAAGACTTGAGACTTACTTGTGACTTGTGAAACAATGACTTGGTGCCACCTCTGCTGGCGACTCGATGTCCCAGAGAGTGAAGAAAGTACAGAGAGCCACCGGAGGAGGTTTCCTGTCTTCATCTCACTATCCTGCTTCCACTCTGAGATGTGTGTTTTCGTCCCGCCGATGATTTCCGTTGCTTCATCCAGAACCGTGTGTGAATCAGAGTGAGAGGCGGGGGGAGGCGGAGACGCATGATTGCAGCTGTCAACATTTTAAACCAATTTATCCAAGTGCAGAAAATGATGGAAATTACACGGGCAATGATCACCCTGATCGGTGAAATTACCGGTTACTGCCTGTAATTATGCTCAATCATTTCCCAAGAGGGAAACCAATCAAATGCAAATCTTCCTCCATAAAACAGCCTTCACATCTCCAACTCTTTTGAGCTGCCGCTGCTGGCTGCTGCACCGACGTGTTGCTGGTCTGAATGCTCAGTCTGGGAAACAGGCGGCTGCAGAGACGTTGAAGTCGGACAGCTGAGAGTTTGGTTGGGTCTATAAGTGACTGAAGACTTTACGTCTTGCTTTATTCTGCTGAATGTTCCCACTCGAGGGATTTTGTTTGTTTGGTCGTTATAACAGCCAGTGTACAGTAGAGACATTAGCTGTAGCTAGCTCGTGAGTCGTTAAGTCACGTGAGTCGTTAGTTTCGTTAGTCCCGTTAGTCAAATGAGTCGTTAGTATTGTTAGTCCTGTGAGTCGTTAATTCGTTAGTTTCGTCAGTCCCGTGAGTCGTTGTCAGCCCTGTGAGTCATGTGAGCTGTTAGTCAAGTAAGTCGTTAGTATCATCAGCCCTGTGAGTCGTTAATTACGTGAGTCGTTAGTATCCTCAGTCTCGTCAGTCATTAGTATCGTCAGCCCCGTTAGTCACGTGAGTCGTTAATATCGTCAGCCTTGTGAGACACGCGCGTTGTTAGTATCGTCAGCCCTGTGAGACACGCGAGTCGTTAGTATCGTCAGCCCCGTTAGTCACGCGAGTCGTTAGTATCGTCAGCCCCGTTAGTCACGCGAGTCGTTAGTATCGTCAGCCCGGTTAGTCACGCGAGTCGTTAGTATCGTCAGCCCCGTTAGTCACGCGAGTCGTTAGTATCGTCAGCCCCGTTAGTCACGCGAGTCGTTAGTATCGTCAGCCCTGTGAGACACGTGAGTCCTTAGTACCTTCAGTCTCGTGAGTCACGTTAGTTGCTAGTCATGTGAGTCGTTAGTATCGTCAGTCCCGTGAGTCACTTGAGTCGTTAGTACATCTTAAAATTGCTTGCTTCGTCATAAGCCATAAAATGAATCCAGTTCTGTTCCAGTTATTCAAAGGCCTGAGCAGGTTTCATGTTTTTGCTTTTGAGTGCTGGATGCAGAGTTTTATGTATCTGTCCTCAGCAGCTCCTCTCGCCTGGAAAGCTGAACGTTACACTATGAGTCAGACTCCTAATCTGTTGTTTCATGTGTCTGAAGCGCCGAGAAGGGAACATTTGGAAAAAGCAGAAAAAAGCCCATCATCCTCACTTAAAGCGAGCAGAACTGGAGGTGTTTTGTCTTTCACTCTAACAAGAGGCGACAGCGTCCCGGCGTCGTCTCCGAGCTCTGCCAAGTCCCCCTGCTCCGTCCCGAGCCTCGGTCCCCTGCCGTTCGGCTGATTGCTTAATGAGAGGATTTAGTTGGCCGTCGCTTCGTTCGGGACGTTCGCTCCCCAGACGACATTTGGCATCGCCGGGCGCTTTTGATCTCCCTTCTGTGGGCGCAGTCAACACGATGACACACACTACCTCTCTGCAGTGTTCATCCAGGCTTCACCTTCACTCCTGCACTACTTCCACCTTTTCATCACGCTTCAGAAATAACTTCCAGGAAATCATTTTCTACAAATCGTATCTGAGTTCTTTGAGCAATTTGTGTGTTTTTAGATTCAGCTGAAAATAGACCGAAGGATTGTGTTCGTTCGGGTTAAGTGTCGTCAGTGGGCTGAAGCACGCAGAACAACCGGGGAATGAGCATGTCGATGGCGTTCGGCGCCGATTTGACAGAGCTCCGGTTAAAACAGGATGTTGGCTGACGGGAGCGACAGTCCAGGAGTGGGTGTTTTTGGATTAGAGGGAAAAAATGAAATGCCCAGTGTTCATTGTGAAGCAACCCACTGTGAAGGCATTTGTTCATCAGCTCCCTACTGCCAGAAAATAAACTGCTGATGAAATGTGCTGCGTTGTTTGGAAATTGTTAAAATAGCACGATTAAATAATGGCTTGTGTTCATGCAGGAAGGGAGAGTCAAGTATCTCTGGTGTTGCTCTCTGTTTGAATCCAACAGTCACAGTAAATACCAGGCCTCCTGCTCCAACTAGTGGGTGTCTGAACTATCGCAATTGTTCTGCTGTTAACACAAACTGGAGGAAACTAGCTGCTCTGAACCAAACCGGTCGCACTCCCAACTCGTCAAATACTGCCGATTGGGCAGCGTCCCCATGGCAACAGAATCTGACAAACGGAGGCAGTCATTATTGACGAACCATCTAACTCCTGTTATTCGACGGTCGGACCAATTGACGTAGTATCCATAGCGTGAGAGTCCGTCGGTCCCGAGAGTCGCCACTCACGTGAATCGTTAGTATCGTCAGTCCCGTGAGTCAGACGTTATCATCAGTCCTGTGTCGTTAGTCATCAGAGTCGTAAGTATCGTCAGTCCTGTGAGTCTCATGAGTTGTTAGTATCGTCAGTCTTGTGAGTCGTTAGTATCGTCAGTCCTGTGAGTCTTGTGAGTCGTTAGTATCATCAGTCCTGTGAGTCCTGTGAGTCGTTAGTATCATCAGTCGCATGAGTCGTAAGTATCGTCAGTCCTGTGAGTCTCATGAGTTGTTAGTATCGTCAGTCCTGTGAGTCCTGTGAGTCGTTAGTATCGTCAGTCCTGTGAGTCGCTATCACGTGAGTCGTTAGTATCTTTGTCAAGGTTCAAAGGAGTAATAAAGTTTGCCGTCTGGGTTCGGACTACGGCTCTCTGTTTTGTTGTTTCATAAATATTGGCGCAACTCAACCCGTTCCCCACAACATGATTGGTTGATTGGCTGATTGCTTTATTCGCGGTGCAATAGCTCATACAAGTCAGAAGAAAATGTTGTTTTTTCATCACTTGATATCAGGACAAAAACAACAGTGTGAACAAATGTATTGACGTGCGGGCCCGGTGTGTAAAAGGCCTTCACAGCCTCTGATTGGCTGGCAGGGCTCAGTTATACCCTCCATTATTTCTGCATTTCTTCACAGCCAACAAAGTTTTTCATTTTTTATTTCAGTGACTTTAAAGGGAAACATTAAAGTGACTCTTGAGCTCTCTGTGAATATTCACAGATGCGAGACATTTTCACACAGCTCCCACAATCTCTGTTTTCTCTCATGTAGATTGAGCCGCTGTGTCTTGAATACTCCGCTACTTTATCCGCTCATTACGTTGTATCCACACGTTCTCATCAAACAGAGAAGTTGTTGAAGCAAAACACTACTTTCTCTGTTTGGCACGTCAAGAGAAGACAGAATTATCCCCGAGTGTTTGTGTGTCCTGCCGGCTCAGGGAGAAAGATGAATCATTCCTCAGACTGAATGCTGCTACTTTTTTAAATTACTTTTCAAAACCAGACACAGGAAGCGTAATGATGCAGCAACTTCCTGCTGAATGTTTGCTGTAAACAGGACAAAAAACACAACCTTGGTGTTCTGGTTCTATCCTGTATGTTTAAACTCATTCATTGGTCTCTCTATATTAGTAAAGACAGTAACACGTTAGGGTGCATGTTATGCTAACTTTAGCTTTCAGCTCAAAGAACAGCTTCAACATTTAGCTGACACTAGCTACTACTGCGGGAATACGCAGTTACGAGCCATCCGGTTCTTGTATAACCAAAGTGAGAGCTGCGTCCGTATGCTCGGCACGAAGTCAAACACGTTTCCGTTGGGCGTTGGCCTCCGCCAGGGTTACCCCTTGTCGCCGATCTTGTTTGTGGTTTTCATGGACAGGATCTCAAGGTGCGGCCGGCGGGGAAGAAGAGTTGCGTCTCTGTTCTTCGCCGTCGCTGTGGGAGAGGGACGTCTGGAATTCCCTGCTAAGCCTGCTGGGCCCCCGAAACCCGGCACCGGATAAGAGGAAGAAAACAGATGGCTGGATGGATGGATAGCTGTGTTTCCATCAGCGTATTTGATTCTCATACCACGTCACTAACTCTTACTGTAGCATTTATAAGCGGATGTGTTTACATTGCAATCAGCGCAGACTACATGTCGTACAAATGACGTGGAAATCAAGAAAGGCGAACTTATCGCACGCTAAATGCCTTGCGCATTATCGTGGCATTCATAGGCCCTTTTTGTGGTAAAAACGGGCAGAGTTGGCTCTCCTGCTCCATCGCCAAACTGGCCAGCTGAGCCTGAAAAATCGGAGTCTGACATGTCCTTAAATGGCCACATATGGCGCCAGACCAAAGACTTTGAGACCTGCAAAGTTGTCTCTATGTTTCATCCATCCAACAGTTTTTGTTTTCTGGTGTTTAATGAGCTCTACAGATGTAGTGACTGGTGGTGTGATTGCAGATTTGTTCAAAGAACATGTAACTAGACAGAAATCAAAGACCTTTCTGGTCAATCAATTCAATGACAAACCTGAAATCTGAGGTTTGTTTTGCACCAAAAGTGACATTTATTGTGTTGATCAAACCTCTTCCTCTGTGCTGCGTCTCACAGATGTGTCACAGTAGAAAACTGAAATGTTGTTTTCAACATTTCTAAAAGATATTTAGTCAATTATACGAGAATCATTTCAAGAGTTGAAAACACTGTGGAGCCTCTGATGGGCGTGCATGTGTGAATGTGGCTGGATATTTCCCCCCAGGCGTTTATTGATATGAATGTGTTGTCGCTGAAGGGGCAAATGTGACGGTTTCACTCTCATTTCTAAATGAAATGGGGCTGTTTTTACAAAATGAGAGTCTTTGTGTTGATGGCTGTGTTGACTGTCTGAACAGCGGGCGTGAAGGAAATGTGTCAGAGCGGCTGAGAAAATGCATATTATTCAAAGGTAAACAGCCTGCATTCACCAAACTGAATACGAAGCACCGCGGAGAGCAGGGAAATGGTAAACACGGCGCCTGTTTACCATTTCAAGCTCCACTAAAATGATCCTGAACTCAAACTCCTCCACTGTGTTTCACAATCGGTCTCACCCTGCTAAATCAGGCTCTGTTTTACATGTCAGACATCCAAAATAAAGTTCAAGCTGAGGGCTGCATCTTAATGTTTCGACACCTCATTGGACTTGTTTTAGCCTGCAGGCTTTTAACAGCAAAGAGACGCTCCTGCTGCGTTCACACGTAAAGCCTCGTAGTGTGTTTTACACTGAAAATCCACTGCAATATGACGCCGATATGATAAACACTCCAGCTTAAAAGACTTCAGCGTTGACTGTGCTAGATGGGATACAAACCGCGGCCTCCCTATCCTCAGACGCTCGGTTCGGAGAAAGAAAACCATCATTTCTGATAGTTAATCAAACTTATTTATTGGTTATTTTACTGCTAACAAACAATGAAATAATAATTAATAATGTTTACTTATTATTAGTGACGCTGTAATGTCTCTTTTTTATCATTTGTGCAATGTGAACTAATTGTTCGTAAATTCTACACTGTGTCATAGCTGATAAGAGACGATCATTACATTCTGACGACTTTACATCGAGAGAAACTGAACTACCTAACTAACTACCAACAAAACCAACAAAAACAGCGCTCTTTATACGTCCTGGTTCACGACTGTGTGGATTAAATACGAATTGATTTTGTGGGATTTATCCGAATTACAGTGCATTACTTTTCGTGGGTACAGCTCTGAATGGTGTGTGAGACCAGCCTGCAGTCCTGGATGGAAGTTTTTCTTTTGAAGATGTCCTGGAATTTGATTAAATTTTGCACCGCATTTGAAAAGAAACTTAACTTCCGTCTTTGTTTCTGAGCGAGGGCAGCCTTCATCAGCGGGACCCCAAGTCGTGTGTTTTCTGGTGAGGACAGTATCGCTCAACACAAGAGTGACAAGCTTTTGTTTCCGAGGTAAAAAAGTCGACCTTCAGTGCTTGCTTCTCTCGTGGTTTCAAAGTCCGTTATAAAAGACAAAATCTGAGTCAGTAAACAAAGTTGAACTCAGGGCAAGCGAGACAACATCTCCGTCTGTGGAGAAACCACACTGAACAATACAAAGAGCAGCTCTTGGCCAGGACGAATTAGTTCCTTTTGTTCAAACTAAAAATCCATTCAAACGGAGTCACGGCCTCTCTTTTGTTAGTTCTTCTCATATTAGTAGTTTCTGTAGACGCTTGAAAGTCAGTCAGTCTGTGCATTTGTTGCTCCATCGCATTCAGCCACAAATGAACAAGACTTGGTCACAACAAGCAGTGTGTTCCAATCCACGTACTTCCTGAAGTACACTTCAATGTAGTGCACTTTCTGCACTCTGTACTTACTTGAGTAGTGCGTGAATTTCAACGGGGTAGGGTCGTCTCAAATCAAATACTCTGCGGCGCACTTACCGGAAATGACGATCGCAACATTAGACCGCGGCTCGCTACCCGCCAAAATATCTTCTTCTTCTTCTGGGTTTTACGGCAGCTGGCATCCTTTGTGTTGCTGCTGCCTCCTTCAGGTTTTACCCGTCCACTACCCGCCAAAATATCTGCCTGCTTTGTTGATCCAGAATACACAGAAAATGAAATCAAATGAGTCGATGTGAAACGTTCTAACTTACATCTATAAGGTACGTTGTTCAGCACCGCAAAATGGTCGTGGTCCCGCCCCTTCCGCTACGTAGCCAAGAAGGCGACAATAAAGTGTGAAAAGTGTCCAGCGTTCCACACTCGACATTATGACCGTTCTGAGTACAACATCTGGGTACTTCAGGTGCACTGCATTTCGCCATACTTCACAGTGTGAACACACTTATGTACTCAAAATAGTAAGTGTAAGTACGGAAGTACGCGGATTGGAACACACTGTAAGTGTATGTCTGGACCGTGTGCGGTCAGTCTGTGAGTTTGTGGCTGAATTGTTACACTAATAGTCAGTGGTCATGTCTATATTGATAAATCCAGCAGTACATGTCCACCAGGTCCGGCGAGGACACTAGAGGACGCGCTGCTCTACTCAACTGGCCGTTCAAGCGGTGTCGTGCCTTGTGTGATGGCTGCGTTGGGGCATGAGCTCCAGTGTCAGTTCATGTCAAACACACCCCACCGGAGACGACTCTCTCTGTGTGTGTTTTAATCGATCTTCTGCTAAATTATATAGTTGCGATGACCTCTCCGGACTTTGAAAGGTCGTTTCAGTGAGCTGTCAGTTTTTCTAATCTGCAAATCAATTTCCTGAACTTAATGGCTTGTCAACGTCAAGCGAGCGCTCCACGGATGATTTTCTTTTAATGCCTTTGTTCTCATCATCGGGTGAGAGCAGGAGAAATATGGAGCGAGAGGAGGCAGATACAAGGGTTTTGATGTAAAAACGAATGAGATCCGAGGTATTGACTTTCAGTCAAATGGAAAAACGTCTGTGCTATCGGGGGGGTTAACTCAAGACGGTTTACCTGGAGATGTTTTTGGCATTTCAGATGTTTTATCGGCCAGCAGATTAAACGCACCGAAGCACAAATGAATAAGTGTAGAAGGTGATGGATGTGTGTGTGTGTGTGTGTGTGTGTGTGTGTGTGTGTGTCTTCCTGAAGTGTGAAGTAACGCAGCTCAGATTCATGGCGTGTTATCCAGCGTCACTCAGTTCATGTCAAACAAGCCAGAGCGGTGAGGAAATGTCAGATTGCATGAGTCAAACCATCAACAGAGACTGCCAGATAACAGCAGATGAATAGATTGGTTTACCGTTCCTTGGAAAATAGAAAAATGTCTGGTAACACTTCATTTTTACAGGTCCGCAAATGTCATGGTAATTAGGTGATAATTAGCAAGTAACCTATTTGAAATTTCTTTGGAATTACTGCCAAATTACCTCCAATATTTACCTCAAATTGATGACAAATGAATTTGTTTGGCTGCCTTGACCTGGGACTTGACTCTGGACTTTTATTATTATTTTATATCTATTCTAAAAATTATTTTATAATTATATTCCGCCATTTCCCAATAGCTAGTAATTTATTTAATACATTTATTACATATTATATACACAATGGTGAGATTTGTGCCTGATCAGATCAGAAGTGTCTTCTATTAGTTCACCTCCGATGAAGAGAGCCACTTCTCTAGCCTAAGGGCCCTATTTTAAAGATTATATGCTATTTTAGCATATAATTATTAAATAATGTTTATAATAAAGTCATTTTTGATTCATTTTGAGGTACATTTTGGCGTAATTTGGCAGTAATTCCAAAGAAATGTCAAATACCTGCTGATTATCACCTCATTACCATGAAATCTGCAGACCTGTACATTGACATGTTACCCAAAAAGGTGTGTAGGATTTTTTTGTATACAACAAAAAGTGAGAAGAAAAGAAGAATGAGGAAATAAAGATGAAAGGGGCTGGTCACGTCAGCATTCGCGGCGGCACTTTAGACCCAACTCTCTTCATTCCAATGGAAGCACAGCGATCAATGGATCCACTCACTGAGGTGCAGTAAAACCATGTGGAGCTTTCAACCGTTCTCACAGTGCTGACGTCTGAGGGAACGGAACAAGCTATATCACATTTTGTTTTCTCCACATGATCCAGTCTCATGTAGAGCTCCTCCGCTGCAGTATGGATTAAACTGCTCTTGATAGCGAAGCAGTGGATCCTTGACTCATTCACAGAACGCAAACAAGCTGGCTGGGTGATAAATAGCGTCCTTTCAGTTCCGTTTTCACAGGTAATTAGGTTTACACAACCGCTTAGGTAGAGCTAGGAAACGGTTGTGGTTGACGTTAACTTCACTGACTAACGACTCACGTGAGTCACGGGGCTGACGATCCCAACGAGTTACGTGACTAACGACTGATGTAACAACATGTGTGAACATCACTTTTAGCCTCACACGGGGCACCAATAATGGTCTCCTGGTTGAAAGTCTTGTATGAGACTGAACGGTGGATGCTTCACAGTGGTATGGATGGATTAATGGAAGGAAAAAAGATGAGTACAAAGACAGATATATGGACAAATTAATGGATGGATAGATAAAATAAAGGAGTTTGAAGTGTATGACGCTCTAGCTATCACAGATAGTTGATGGATTGATGGATGGATGAACAGAAGGACATCAAAAAGGACCGGCTTACATCAATCTGTGTCTCTCTCAGTTCCCCTCTAAATCACCCCCGAACTACCATCACTCGTCTTTTATCTTTTCCTTTTTTTGTCCTCCTTTCGCCCTAAATCTTTCATTTCTTTATCTCTTTCTCCCCCTCTGCTGTCTCTCTGTTGTCTCTCACAGATTTTCCTCCCACTGCGAACGAGTTGAAGAGTTCAGACATATTTCTTTCACGTGGAGCAATCTGGAGTTTACAGTTAAAACGAACCCGGAGACCCACAGAGACGACGCCGGCAGCATTTATATGATAATCAGAGCTAACAAATGAATTCATCCTTTTCACACTTGCTAATCATCTGCTTTGATTTATGTGTCTTTGCTGACTCTGCTCACACATGTCAGTATTATTAGGTTGTTTGTACTGTTCGTTTGTTGACTCTTTGTTCATCACCATGGCCTTGTTCTCGTATTGTGTGCGTCATGAGTATGATCTCTGACCTTGAGTACTTCTACTCTCACTCTCATATGTCACAGATATGTCTCAGATTTCTGAGGCCTCTCACCAGCACATTAACACATCACAGGGTTAGAACAGATTTTTCTTTTGTCTTGAGCGATGTTTGAGACCTCGCTTCAAAGAATGTTACGGCAGTAATGTAATGTAAAAGGATGGTAGAGCCAGATACGTTTAGAAAACCAACCCCGTCTCACAGGAAGACGCATAAATACCACGACATCACACAGACATTCTGTGTGTCATGGGTACACATTTTAGCATTTTCATATGACACACGTCGTACGCCACGCAAACGTCCACCAGTTTGGTTTAGGCAAGAAAACCTCTAACTTAGGTTCAGGCAAGAAAACCACTCAGTTAGGGTAAGAGAAAACGTCATGGTTGGGCTAAAGTTAAGCAAGTAAATTAAGTAAAACACGAACAGAAACAACATAACAACTGCAGAAAACACATCATAAATGTCAATAACATAACTTACAAAACAAAACAACAGTACCGTGCTCTCGAACACGGGTCTCCTGGTTATAAATCCAGTGTTTGTCACTTGTACGCCGCTTTTCGCGTGACATTTGTTGGGTAGGGTTAGGAAACGGTCATGGTTGATGTTAACTTCACTGACTAGTGACTTACGTGACTCACGATACTAACGAGTCATGTGACAACTGATGTGACAAAAATAAGTCAACGTTACTTTTACTTTCACACGGGCCGCAGACAGTGGTCCCCTGGTTGGAAGTCTTGCGTTTGTTTGACCCGTCCACCACAACTCCAGCCCACCCTGAACGAAAAGTCACTTGTCACTTGCTCTGACTGTCAATTAACGCCGCGGGTGGGTTTACATTGGAGTTAGTCCAAAGCCCGGGTCGTCACATACTGTCGTTAAAGGCTGCTTCTGAGCGGCGCTGCCAAATTGGCGGTATGTGACGAGTTGGGTAAACAAATTGTTGGGTGGACAGAAGGATAGATGGATGAATGAACAGATGACTGGACAGATTGATGGTAGAAGGATGATAGATAGATGTATAGATGGTTGAAAGGTCAAGGCAAGGTCTGGGCAGGGAGCGCTGTAAAGCTGCGGCCGCGAGCCTTTCCAAGCCGACCTAGAGCCGGTGGCGGCGCACCGCCTCGTATGCGGGACTCCCCAGTCTGCCGTGTGTCGCTCACACCCTCCAGCTGGCTGTTAACGAGGGTCTTTAGGCTCAGAGAAGTACTCGTATCGGTACTCGGTATCGGCGAGTACCCAAATGTAAGTACTTGTACTCGGTCTGAAACAAAGTGGTACCGGTGCATCCCTAGTTGATACAAAACCTTCCACCAGCTATCAAATACAACAGCACACACACAGAGATAACACAAGCATGAGAGTTAAAAATAGACACACTTCACTCTCGCTGCATTTCTCTTCATCTTCCTCCGCCCCATTTTCTCTCTCTCTCTCTCTCTCTCTCTCTCTCTTCTGTTTCTCTATTGGCATCTTTCTATCACCCATCTGTAAACACTAATCATCTTTTCCTCTCCCTCCGTCATCGTCGTCTCTTCTTGGGTCTGACATTTATCTCTGTCAGAGACTGTCCTCCCTCGGATGTGACTCACTGTTCCGGCTCAGACGCTGATGTTTCCACCCCTGAAATTAATAAGTTCAGACTTTTCTCCGTCTTTTCATTCTGACCTTTGTTCCCTTGAGTAACAACTTTCATTGATTTTTTTCTTCAAACTTAAACCCCTTGTACTGCTCTCTGACATCCGAGCCATATTAGTTAGGATCAAACTTTAAGGGCTGACCTCAACTGGAGACACTAATCGGGTTGTGGAAAAGATGCACTCCGATGGAGGAAGCCTTGCCTTTCTCTCTAGATCACCAGGGGCTGGATTCGTTGTCCTGAGATGATGGGGGCTCTGGATATGGTTGGGCTGTCTTGGTTCAACGCATCCTCATTCAACGGTTCATATGACAGCTTACGGAAAAGTTATTCCTCTGTTTTTGTATGTTTTTCCTTCGAATGTCCAGCAACACGAGTCAATTTCCTTCTTACATGCATACAGTCTTTTCAAAATAGACTTCCAGCTTTACAGGAAACAACTTCCTTTAGGCAACAAAAGTACTTAGTTAGATTTAGGAAAAGATCGACTTGGTTAGGTTTAGGCAACAAAACGACTTAGTTTTGAGGAGATTTCAACCACTTTTCTCGCGTCACAATTTAGAGTCTTATTTAGCCTCCTTCCCGACCAGCTGGTATGACGTGGTTGGTACCAATGGCTTCATCAGGTTTTTTAGTTTCATATGATACCAGTAGATTTCACTCTTACTTCAAAACTGAGCCCGCTACAACATCCAAAAGATCGATTGCGTTAATGCGGTAAAGATATTAGTGGCGTTAAAACAAATTTGCGTTAACATGACGTTATCATCATGTTAACTTTGACACCCCTAATGAAAAATAAAACCAAACCTTTCTGAAACTAAACTAAAACTAAAGGGGAGACTCGTGGGTACCCAGGGAACCCATTTACATTCACATATCTGGAGGTCAGAGGTCAAGGGACCTCTTTGAAAATGGACATGACAGTTTTTCCTCGCCAAATGTTAGCGCAAGTCACTCTGGCTTTAAAACTGAGGCCGTTACAACCTCCGAAGGATCGATTGCGTTAAAGAAATTAGTGGCAATAAAACAAATTTGCGTTAACATGACGTTATCATCACGTTAACTTTGACAGCCCTAGTATTTATATCTATTTCATGTAGGGAACTGCATCAAATTATTTCCATATATGAAGGAAATGGAAAGCATTTTTTCAGAATTAGAAAGGTGAGCAAAAAGACAAACATAAAAGTGCAAGGGAAGATGAATAAGGGAGGTGTACTGTATGACTGTGATTTGCGTCACAGCTGTAGTCTTCAGGGTCTCAATTAACAGAAAAGTGATGCTCCTCTGAGCTGCAGCCGCTCAAAACGTTATTTTTAAGGCGACACACTGAGATCCAGACGAGCTGGGCGACCCCCTCTTCACCTTAAAATATTGTTGAATGTCCGTTTCCTGCTTGTTAAGAAGCCTGTGAGCCGCGGAGGCCGATCTGGGCGGTTTTGTAATTGGCCCGAGAAAGGTACGTGTCAGGTCCGTTGTCTTCGTCATGGCCTCCGTCTGAAGATTCTTCCTGCCTCTGGGAGGTTATTAGTTCCACCAGCAGACCAGAAGGTCAGCATTTATATTATATGAGAAATTAAACGGTGCCACTGATGATGATGTGTGTGTGTGTGTGTGTGTGTGAGAGATTAACTGTGGCGTGGAATCGAGGTTCCCGCTGTGACATAAGGTCACCTTATTAAGGATTAACAGTCAACTGCTGCTGTGTTTTATACATCATAATAAAAGCCATTAGTGATGTAATGGGGTTTTAATTCATCAGTTTCATTATTGAGCTGCAAAATGCGAGGAGCTATTTCGAGTTCCCAAAGTAAAAGTCCAATTAATTCAATATTAGGTCACACACAGTTGAAGCCAACCGACCCGATCTCATGGGAAGGCGTATAAATAGCACGGCATTACAAAGACGCTCAAGAGAACGCACCTTTGCCTTTTTTGCATGTCATTTTTACACATTTTTAAACATTTTAGCAACAGAATTACCACTAACTTGGGTGAAGGAAATGCTTCATGATTGGGCTTAAAATAAGAACGTAAACTAAGTCAAATACGTACGGATGGGTGGGTCTATAAACACAAGACTTTCACCCAGGAGACCGGCGTTCGTGTCCTGAAGCCAGAAGTCAACGATGATTACCAAATCAAACTTTTCTTAAACTTTTCTTAAACTTTTCTTAAACTTAAAGTTCCTTAAAGACTTTTAGTCCCAGGAACTACTTTTCAAAGGTTCCTTCAGCCCACTGTTGTCTGCGTTTCCACCGCAGTCTAAAGACCTGTGGAGATTAGACAAATTCAAATTGTCAGATTTCAATCAAATTGTGTCTCTTTAAAAAGGCGTTTGCTAACAAGCGGCTAAATGAGACTACTAAACGTCATCACGCCGACTCGTCTTCCTTTACAGCCTCGATGTGTATATACTCGCGTTAGCTTTTTACTTCTGATGATTGCATTCACACTTCAGAACTCATAAAAGTAGTGTTCATTTGTGGAGATTATCTTGCTGAACAAAACGTGTAAGTATCATAAACGTTTGTTCACCACAGAGCTGATGTTCTGCAATAGTCCAAAAGCAAATGGAACAATCCCATTGGCTTTTTGTCGGGGGGACCCAGGGCGATTCTAAGTTCCTGGTTGGCCTACAAAAACACGTCAAAGATACGTCATCTCGTACAATATTTCCTGCTGCATGTATTTACTGATGCAGTGTTTGATGGTTATTTATTTGTGCTTTAGAACGTGACCGCTGTGAAACGATCAGAAAATAACTTTTTATTCTCTCATTTTCTCTCTGTCTTTTTTCTTAATGAGTCAGGAACTTTACTTTTAACATTATCAAACAAAGGGAAACGCTCTCCCGTCGTCCTAATTCAGACCCTGGTCCCTGCAGTCGAAACGCAAGTTTCTTAAAAGGTTCTTAGTTCTGGGGTAAACGGGGGAATATATACCTCTCTGTGATAATAAGACTAAGAGACTATGGACTTAAGACTTAAGACTATGAAGGCCCAATTCACTCTGAAGTAGAAGAAGAACTCCTCTAGTTTGATCTGCTGTCATCAGTAAACAGTCAGAGTGGGACATTGTGTGATTTGTTCAGTTGCCATCATTTTTTTTTATTTACTTAATTCTTTGGCAGCTCCAACATTTGGTCACAGATCGCAGCATGCACAGATTCACTCCAAAGAGTTGAAACACAAAGAACCAGCCAAACTCAGCGCGGTGACTCTGTTTTCAGGAGCAAGCATTGATTTTGGTAATTAGCAGGCCAAGTAAACGTCCATGTTAGCAGCAGGCTGAAGGTTTAACAGTGAAGGTGTTTTAAGAAGCGGTCTGGGGTCCTCCACCAGAAAATTTAGAGAGTTAAATTGGGCAGTGGGCCTCGGCGTCTTGATACCGAAGAATGAGATGCACCGGGTTTCAAGTAACTAAACACATCCGCGTGATTATTAGACGCTCAGAACAACTGATGTAGTACTAAGAGCAAGAAAGCCCCCTGAAGGCGGGAGCGACGGGTGTGTTGGTCAAACAAACAGGATTGTTACTCAGTGAAACCAAAAGTTGAGTGATTTTTTTACTGACAATGTTACGTCACTGACACATGATGTTCCATCCATAGCTACCGTTTCACGACGTGGACCACGTGTTACATTCAACACGTGTTACAACGTAAACCACGTGTTGCAATGTTAACATTAACCGCAACGTTTCACAATGTTAACCACGACGGGTTCACAACATTAACCATGTGGTTTAACGTTAACTCTGACGTTTCACAACGTTAACCACGTTTCACAACAATTTCACAACGTTAACCATTTGTTACAACGTTAACATTAACTATGACGTTTAACAATGTTTACCACGTGTTACAACGTTAACCACGACCGTTTCACAACATAGCCATGCCGGTTTCACAACGTTAACCACGTGTAACAATGTTAAACATGACGTCTTACAACCATTTCACAATGTTAACCACGTGTGACACCGTTAATATATGACCGTTTCACAACATAGCCACGTGTTACAGCGTCAACCACATGTTACAGCGTTAACCACGACCGTTTCACAACGTTAACCACGATGGTTTCACAACGTTAACCACGTGTAACAATGTTAAACGTGACGTTTTCCAACCTTTTCACAACATTAACCATGTGTTACAGTGTTAACCGCTACCGTTTCGCAACAAAGCCACTTGTTACACCATTAACCACAACTGTTTCACAACGTTAACCACCACCGAAATGTATAGTTTTCATTATTTATCAATACATGTTTATCATATTTAATATTTATTCTAATATAATGAATTTTGAGAGTGTTATGGGGGGGGGGTGCAGAGACCACGTCATGGTTAAATATAACTGGTTAATCTTAATATTTCTACATGTAGTTATGGGACTTGCTTCACATTGAAAACATAATTATCCAAGTTGTCTTTTGACCTAGAGTACATGACGTGGTCTGCGACTTTGCCAGAGAAGATATTCATTTAAAAAACATAGCAACTACTTCCTGGAGATTTCTCCGGTCGCCATGGCAGCCGCTCGGAGCCAAGAAACAGTTTGGCACATAGCCGGAGTTAGAAAGGCTGAACATTTTTCAGGAAATTTGAATGCATTAGCAATGCTGATTGAAATGCGTGTTTTGTCTTTCTTGGATTAGTGTAATGTAGGATATCCCACGCCAATATGAACTGACAGATATGAAGAGAGAACACGCATATACGGGCAGAAGAACTAAAGACGTCACATCTGCTTTACTGCTTTTCTCCAACACATGTCAGTTCCGGTTTGTGACTTTGAAAATAAGCGGCCAAATTCTCCCATGAGCGAGCGGATGTACTTATTAGAAATTCAGATCCAGTCTGTTGCATGTCAGATTTGATGCCACACATATTCACGCAGTCCCCATCAGGTCAAATGCACGCATGTGGCATTTCACGCAAAACAGAGTAAGAACCGAGCCGCAGTGTGAGTTCACGGTCCAGGTGGAGCCGAGTGTGGACTCAGACATATTCACACAACACAATTATTTACTAAATGTGATAAAAGATTCAGTAGGTGCCAAACGCACTCAGGCGAGAGGCAGCCGATACATACACTCCCTTTTCTTCTCCCCATCACCGTATGAATAATTAACAGCACATTTTCTTTTGTTCTGCCTCATTTGGCACGTTAGCTGCACACAAACACTCACGGATGCTAACAGTTCAGACCAGGTTGTGAGCTGCGAACATTCCCCCCCGCCCTCATCCCAAAACATCTTTAATGTAACGGTGAGGTTCATTAATCCTGACACTGGAGGTTCACACCTGCACTCTCAGGTGCGTCTCAGTCTCCATTAAAGGATAAGCCTGGTGTTATTCTGTGTTTGTGTTGCTGTCCCCTGAAAATACCACAATCAACAACTTCCTGTCTGTTGCTCCAACTCATGCATTCATTGTGGGGGGGTCACAGCAAGTCATCTATGCAACGCTAAAGCAAGAAATGGTAAATTTTAGTTTTCAGAAAAGACGAACGCTGGCTTTGTTTTCTTCCTGTGGTCATTCCGCCGTGAATTGGAGGCCTTTGGAGGGCATTTGGTCCGGCACCTGCAGGAATCTAAATCAAAAAATAAAGATAAAGGCATGACCGACTTTCTGTAGGGCAGAGGAAGATAAGGAAATCCAAACATTCTTATCAGCTCAAATAAACAGGCTGCTCGCAGTTACGTCATCACAACTGTTGGAAAGTTTTAATGAAACAAAAATACACACATATATATATATATTGTGCAGTCTGAACAAATTTTTCTCTGACGTAAATCTGTAACAGAAACATTAGTGATGTCTCCACAATAACTAGAGCCAGGAGAGGATTAGCTTAGTTTAGCACAAAGACTGGAAACGGGGAAACGACTAGCCTGGCTCCGTCCAACGTTTAGTTCCCTCTACTGACAGTCTTTATGCTAAGCTAAGCTAATCGCCTACAGGTTTAATACTTAAACAGAGAGATCGGAGAGTGGTATTGATCTTCTCATTTAACTCTCGGTAGGAAAGCCCACATGTGTCTTTGAAAATGTTGAATTATTCCTTACACATCACAATATAATTAATGAATACTGAAGTGGTTGTACTTGTTATGGAACTGTTATTTTAGTTGTAGTGTTGATGTTGTTTTAATTAATGTTGTAATGTTTTTATGTTTGTAAATGGAAAACTTCCTCTTTTATTGTACTTTAGTGGAGGCAGGCATGGACAGACACCACTGAAGTTTATCCGTGATGAAAATAATCAATTATTAAAAGCACGGCGTCAGAAACACTCCCCGATGACGTTATTAACCAAACCCTCTGTGTCTCCAGGCTCCGGGCTCGGCACCCCGCTGGGCTGCACGCTGAGTCGTCTAAACCATGAAGGCAACCAGAGTGAAAATGTGAAGACGCCCCACTGCTCTTTCCACCAGCTCAATGCAAAGAGGTTACCAGTTACTCAAACACAGTTTAACAGCATCCGAGGGAGCCTGCTGGGTTGGTGGGACGGGTCAGACTCTCTTTGTTCTTGCCTTTTTTTTATCTTTCCTTATTAATTTGCATCTTCATTTGGCTTTCTTAGCTTTCTTTATGCTATTTACAGCCTCAGGGACTGTTTGATACACCAGTGTCCTATTTCCCTGCGTCGACGGAGGCGGGGTGGGAACGAGGGCGCTGTAATTCATCCATACATCCATGCAGGGATGCACCGATACCGTGCTCATGTACTCGTACTCGCAAAACAGCTCCGATACAACGGCACCGATACCACTTCACGGTGGCGTTACGTTAACCTCTCATCACCATCTTTCGGGTCCTCACACTCCACCTCCCCGACGGTACGGGCGAGATGGGGCGGTGGTGCGCCCAAACCCCGCTGGGCCGGGATCCCACCTCAGCTGGCGCACGCCGGCCCTCACTTTTATTGTGCCACGGGGGTTTTGCTTGCACCAGCCTGGTACATCGCGGGCCTAGTCTAGCCAACTGTGAATTAAAAACAAAAATCTGGTCCTCTCTCAAGGTTCCATGGTGGAGAGGAGGTCGTGTTGCTCTGGCTCTATCTATCTGGCGTTGAGAGGAGGTTGTGTTGCTCGTGCTCTATCCATCTAGCGTGGAAAGGTGGTCGTGTCGCTCGTGCTCTATCTATCTGGCGTGGAGAGGAGGTCGTGTTGCTCGTGCTCTATCCATCTAGCGTGGAAAGGTGGTCGTGTTGCTCGTGCTCTATCTATCTGGCGTGGAAAGGTGGTCGTGTCGCTCATGCTCTATCTATCTGGCGTGGAGAGGAGGTCGTGTTGCTCGTGCTCTATCTATCTGGCGTTGAGAGGTCGTGTTGCTCGTGCTCTATCTATCTGGCGTGGAGAGGAGGTCGTGTTGCTCGTGCTCTATCTATCTGGCGTGGATCTCAATGCGTCTTGAGTGCGTTCACACCTGTACTCCGATCCCTGATGACGCATGTTAACACCAGATCTGAACGGGGCCATTCAGAGGCGGTCTGGGCTACAATCAAGCACCCCGACTCTGACTGACTTCCAGCGTCTCCGCCTCCAAAATTGCTTCAGAAAAAGGTCGCGTCTGGTTACTTTCATTTGTTTTTTTAATCCATCTGAGGTTTGTTTCAGGGGTGCAGGCGATGTGCAGACGTCCCACAGCGAGATCATTAACATTCTCCTTTCATCCTGCCTTTTATTTCCCAGCAGCCACCGCTGTTTGTTTCTCTAAATTACTTTGAGACGTTTTGTGTGTGTGTGTGTGTGTGTGTGTGTGTGTGTGTGTGTGTGTGTGTGTGTGTGTGTGTGTGTGTTGGGTTGTTTTCATCTCAGATTAGCGAGCACTTAGAGCTGCTTCAGGTGGGTGAGACAAATTTCCTGTCAGAAAATCATCTGATCTAAAAGTTTCTGTATTTTTATTGTTTTGTTTTTTTTTATTGTGCAAACCTAAAAGGAGGAAATGGTGCTGGTACCGCCACGCCAGGGCTCCAGACCAACGGTGCCTTCAAATGGGATCGTGTTTACCGTGTTTACCGTGTTTGCCGTGTTTGCCGTGTTTACGAGACGGGCCCATATGAACGCCCCCTCATGTCGTGTTCACGACCTCACAAGTGGAAAGTTTCTGAAAGCTCCGAGTTCACGACTTGTGACGTGTTTGTTGACGTTGTGTGAAATGGCCGAAGCCCATGGAAGTTTATTTTTTGGTGCACAATAAGTTAATGTATTGCAATTTTAGTCGTATATTCTTTTTTCTGGTCATTTTTATATGTCTGAGGAAAGTGTTGATTTCTTGATGTCTTTGCATTTGCTGCATAATGTTACCCACTTGCTAACTTGCTAAATTTTTAGTCCCTGTGGCTTCTAGACGCAGACAGTAACGTTAATATTGCCGTCGCTTAACAGCGGTGTTCTTCACGACTTGAACGCCACGCATATCGTGTACACGACTTCCCATCTCATAAACTTTGACCCCATTTGAAGGCACCGTAACATCGTCCCCGGGGGAAGATAGAAAACATCCAGGTGAGTGTTAGCTGTTAGCTCCGTGCAGGATTGTGTTACTTACCGGCTGCTAACAGCTAACGTTAACTAGTTCCAGGTTCCACAATTTGCGTTATGATGCAGTCAGGCTCTATTCAGTAAAAATGAGTATTGGGCGAAGGTGAATTCTAACGTTATCATGATGTGTTCTCGTCAAATGGTGAGAAACTTAAATAAATCCAGTTGTTTGAAGGTGTTTTCAGAGCAATATAAAATAAATAATAGAGAGAGAATGATATCGAGAATCGTTGAATTTCACTGGTTTTCTTATCGACTACTAAATTTGTGACGTGGTATCGTGACATCTCTGGTGTCTGCCAGCTTTATTTGGGATTTTTCTGACTCCAAAAAATCAAACAATGCATCTTTTAAATACTAGATGCATATATATTTTTGTCCATAGAGTCAAACAGTAGCATGTTCCCACAAGCCACAGTCCTGAGGATCGACAAGGCAGAAAATTAAGCCGAGGCCGCGGCCCGATTCAACCCCCTTGAACGCTGGGCTAATGTAAAGTGACAGGCTGTGTTGTTCCCGCAGTACTCAGGACCTCTGCTCTCCTTCGGGATGCTGTTCTACTTAATAAACACACACAACATCAAAACAACTGAGCCATGATGCTGAGAAACTTAGAGGCCCCCCTTGAAATGAAAAATGCATGTTGTAATCTTGTGTCCTGGGGCACGTTGTTGCCAACTGTTACGCTATCTATCCGTACAAAATCACATTTTCCCCATATTCTTTACATCAGTAATTTTCTCTTCTTGCACAGCATCATTTTATAAATGGCATTGTTGGGTCGGTCCACCTCTTTACAGAAGCAGCAATGAAATATTGATCACTGTTTGCTGTAACGTTTCGCCACGTCTGCTGGACCGATTACGTTACAGCGGTCCAGCAACCCCCTGAAAGTACCTGGAACTTGTGTTTGGTATCATCTCCTGCAGCAAAGCTCCTTGAGTGGAAATTGGCTAAAAATGATAATGATTTAATAAATAGCAATAAGTGGAACTTTCTCGGTTTGTCAGTGTAAAGATGTTCTTGATAAATGGAAGGGAGATGCTCAGTAACGTTAATATTGTATTGACTTGTTTGAGCAAAGCCTTTGCATTTTAAACGTAGTGTTTCTGAGTAAATAAATTGAGATATGTCAAAAGATGATGTTCCATCTAGCCAGCGTTACCCTTCAGACCGTTCATAATTGATGAGCTCAGCAGATTCCAGAGTTTGTTTCCAAATCCCACGGTGCTTTCTGAAATCATTAAATGTTCCTCAGACTGTAACTTCCCCCTCCAGTGTCACAACAATGTAGGAGACGTGCTTTGGTTTTGTACTGAACTTTCAACCTCAGCAGTCTTCTCGCAGGACGAATGTTCAGGCTGAATAGTGGGTTTAATGTAAAAAAGGAAATGCTCATAGATTATTCAGGACTATTCTTTGAACTTTGACCACGCGTGCTGGCTTTGTGTCGCCTTTCCAAGTTGTAAACGATGTTTCTGTTATTTATTTATTTTTCTCCTTGGAAGGAACCATTTTTCTTCTTCTGCTCTGCTGTTCTTTTTAACAGTGTACATGAGCCTCCTTCTCTCTTGATTTATTACCTCAGTAAACATTGTAAACATGAGTTTATGGTCTCAATCTCTAGTTTCAAGTCTTCTTCAATACAGCATGATGTTCATTTAGTAGATGATGGTCCCATTTAGAGTCAGATGGACCATAAAGCAGGGGATGCTTTAGGGCGGGGCTACCTGGTGATTGACAGGTCGCTACCACGGCGTTGTCCGGTCTGGGAGTCGTCTGTGTTTTCGTTGAGTACTTTAACCCTTTCACAGCGTGTTTTCCCTTCATCAAAGTTGATTAGAACCTTTTTGGTCATTTTTAGTTGTACTTAGCTCCACCGTCTCGTGTCACTTCTGGTTGCAAAAACCGAGATGGTGACGGCCAAAATGCCAAACTCAAGGTTTCAAAACCGTAATCACAGTGACGGTGTCCGGTCAACAGAAATGTTCCCAATCTGGCATTTAGGATGTTAAAAACTTCTTCTCATCTCACTCTGGGAGATAAAGCTATATTTTTGTGTTTTTAAGTGTTAAAAAACTGATCATCTCCATCTTTCTACCTTTTTTAGGGGATAAATTGGACCTATGAGTCTAAACACACACAGACACGGGAGTGACCCAGTTCGCTAGACTCCGCGAGGTCACATAATGAAGCGGAGCCGGCGTCAAATAGTTTGTGGAAAAGCTGTTAACTGCAGACTTTCAGCAGCGACCGGACGAGAAACTTTCCTGTCTGACTTCCCGCTACTCTCTCTCTCTCTCTCGCTGCCATTAAGGCGTCCGCTGGGAGCGTGGATTGAAGCAAGAAAAGATGAGTACAAATTGACTTCCTGTCACGAGATTACACGCAAAAACATGCAGGCAGATGCACATTCACACACCACATTGACTTCAATATGCAGTACAAGCTCACACACCATCACATTTTACACACACAGAAACGCAATCTTACTGTCACACACGCACACACGCACGCACGCATGGTGGCAGGCAGAGTGTGGTTTGGGTGGCTGAACATTAAAAATGCATCAGAAGCCAATTAGCATCCGTCCGAGGCGCTGCGAGAGGGAGAAGAGGAAAACAAGTCGAGAGGAAAGATAGAGGAAGATGGAGAGAACAGAAGAAATACAGGCACGAAGGAGGAGGAAGGAGCTAAACATACTAAACATTAGCTGTGTAAGATAGCAGGTTGTCATGTACACACAAATGTTGCATAATAAAATAGTTAATCGTGATTAATCGCACATTTTTTATCTGTTTAAAATGAACCTTAAAGGGAGATTTGTGAAGTATTTAATCCTCTAATCAACATGGGAGTGGGTAAATATGCTGCTTTATGCAAATGTATGTATATATTTATTATTGTAAATCAATTACCAACACAAAACAATGACAGATATTGTCCAGAAACCCTCACAGGTACTGCATTTAGCATAAAACAATATGCTCCAATCATAACATGGCAAACTGCAGCCCAACAGGCAACAACAGCTGTCAGTGTCAGTGTGCTGACTGGACTATGACTTGCCCCAAACTGCATGTGATGTTAGTCACGGATGAGCCCCCTACTTTATGTTACAACCCTGCAGGGGTCATCCCCCCAAAAAAAGTTTGAACATCAAACACTTAATTTCCTGCATTCGGGTGAGTTTCCATGCACCAATTTCTGCCTTTTCTGCATCAAGTTATGGTGGGAATGGGCGGGTGTATTGATGGGGACCCAAGGAAGTGCAGTGTTGAAGTTGGTGGTGCAATTTGGACACGTTCATTATTAATAAACCTTGAATAGACGAGCAATAGCGCTCTGCGCAGCAGCGGGGGACGGGGGCTTTTTGAATGATGAATACGGAATGCAGAACGTACATGCTAACTGGCCGTCGGCTGTGGTCTTTGCGATTTGTTCAAATGCAACTTGTCGGCCTGGACAAAGACGACGTGAGACGGCGCAACAGTCCTCCGTCGCCGCTAGTTCTTTGATTTCGGGTCGGTGTGTCTGGGCCTTAGAGTCGCGTCTACAGATGTGGAAATGGACACCATACGACACAAGCTTACCAAAATGCTGTTCATACAGTTTTTTGCATTGAAGTAGTGCGGTGTCCCTGCTCTCTCTCTCTCTCTCTCTCTCTCTCTCTCTCTCTCTCTAGAGTGAGCAAACCATGAAAGAAGGGAAGTTGGAGGAGAAGAACCTTTTGAGCTCTCCAGTGTTTTTTTCTCATGATCTGAAGACTGATTTTCTTGCTGGGACTTTTTTATTTCCCCGCAAACATGTCTCCTCTCCTCGGCTGAACTCTCCTGGGTTTCACCAGAACACACACAAACCACCGTCAGGCAACTTGTGTGCAGATGCTGACCTGCGAGTCTGTGTACCTGAGGTATTAACTTGTAAAAGGGTTTTGATGATGGAGGAGAGGATGTAAACCTCTGTAATCTTGCAGGGCACCAGGGGCGGAGAAAGCTGTGTGTGTTTGCTAAATGTTCAGAGTGGAGAATATGTGAAGCTGAGGTCAAAATGTTGAGCTGAGCTGAATTTAAACACCTACATTTTGAAGAAAGAGTGTAATTTCTTTGACTTTGTAACCACAAATAAGTAATAAAATAGTAAGATAAAATAATAAACATGTGGGGCACAGTGTCACAATAAAAGAAAGTTTCAATTCTTAATTTCTCTTTTCTGTAGGCAGAACAGAAACTCCTTCAGCTCAGACTCCTTCAGCTCAGACTCCTTCAGCCCAGACTCCTTCAGATCAGACTCCTTCAGATCAGACTCCTTCAGC
>CAKAOH010040344.1:0-21560 GCA_916701665.1 Sebastiscus tertius | reverse complement strand
CACAAACACACCACAAACACACCGTAAACACACCGTAAACACACCGATAACACCGTACATACACCGATAACACCTTAAACACACCGCAAACACACCGTAAACACACCGCAAACACACCGCAAACACACCACAAACACACCGTAAACACACCGATAACACCGCAAACACACCACAAACACACCGCAAACACACCGCAAACACACCACAAACACACCGTAAACACACCGATAACACCGCAAACACACCACAAACACACCACAAACACACCACAAACACACCGTAAACACACCGTAAACACACCGATAACACCGTACATACACCGATAACACCTTAAACACACCGTAAACACACCATAAATACACGCGACCGTCTCATCACGAATCTTCAACACACATTTAAACATCTTCTTTTTCAACTACTGTTTGTTTATAAAAGCACTGAATGGTTCATTTCTGTGATAATAACGCGTTTTGTTTTATCCTAAATGTAGTACCTGTGAGGGTTTCTGGATCAATCTGTCATTGATCTGTGTTGTTAATTGATTTACAATAATAAATATATACATATAAAGCAGCATATCTGTCCACTCCCATGTTGATAAGAGGATTAAATACTGGACTGATCTCCCTTTAAGGTGCATTTAGAACAGATTAAATGCACAGTTAATGTCGATTGTCGGCCCTGATAAAAGCAGTTTGTTTGTACACGTTTAGCATTAATAAATGTTACCTTTTGCAATCAGTTTATATCACTTCTTTCAAATATAAAGACTTCATAATCTTTCAGACTCTTTACTCTGCCGTCATGTCATAATCTGCCTTATTAGTACACAGTGGACTGGAGGAGATCCTGAAATTAGAAATTGATTTTGAATGGAATCTTGAGACACTGAAAGCTTCACTCCTGATTTAAATGTCCGTTTGTAGCCTGTTTCTTTTGCACTTTGTCTCGATGCTTTGGATGCGTTATGTAAAGCACTTTGTGTTGCTTTGTTGCAGTGAAACGTCCCAAATAAATAAACTTTGATACGAGAGAAAGAGACTCAGTTAACGGAGCCGGTCTGCTGACTGTGAATCAGCCAGCGTGGCTCAGCGTCCATCTGCTCTGATTAAATAAGATTAGGCTTCAGTTTGTGTTCCACCTGTCTTTAGTTAAATCAACGAGCTTTTAAGGACAACATATTAAAAGGTAAAGTTGTATACCTAATAGAAGGCAGCATGGTTTGCTGAAAGGTTTGTGCAAAAACAGGCAGGAGTCTCCTCAGGTAGATGGGAGCCATCTCTGGGTCTCCTTTGGGCTCGCTGCCCTCCTCCTCCTCCTTGTTCACATCTTTCTTCTTCTTGTCGTCGCCCTTGTTCACCGGACACATCCAATCTCCTGGAAAACACACACAGGATTTTGTTTATTGTAAAATGAAACGAAGAGCTCAAAGACTGAGCTGTTAACTGAGGGTGGAGATATTTAACTGGGTTTTAGGGACATAAACAGGACTGTCAAAAATAAATGCAAAAACATATAAATGACTCGATAAACAAATAAATGTGTCGTTAATTAATTGATAAAATGTGACATGAATACATTGATAGTTTTAATTTGCTTCATTATTTATTTATTTATCTTTGTACTAATTCCCTTATTTATTTACTAGTCTGTTTAATTTGACCTTTTATTTGTTTATGTATTTATTTTGATTATTTTTTAAATGTAGTTATTTATTTTATATCTATTTTTTTTATTTATTTCACATTTATTTTCAAATGTATTTATTTATTGATGCACGATTTTCACTTTGCATTTCACCCCTTATTTATTTCCCCCAAACTTATTTTCTTCTGTATTCTTTTCATTTATTTTTGCACATATTTTTATTTACTTTATATTAATTTTTATTGTATTTATTTATTTTTGCACGATGTTCCCTTTGCATTTCACCCCTTATTTATTTCCCCCCAAACTTATTTATTTCTGTATTCTTTTTATTTATTTTTTCATTTATTTTTTATTTATCTATTTTTGCACTTATTGTTTTACAATTATTTTATATTAATTTTTAATGTATTTATTTATTCCTGAACGATGTTCCCTTTGCATTTCGCCCCTTATTTATTTCACCAAACTTATTTATTTCTGTATTCTTTTCTTTATACATTTCATTACACTTCTTTTCAGTAAAAAGAAATAAAGAAATGTAAAAAGTTTTTACATTTATTTATGCATTTCTGCCTCATTATGAAAATGAGTGGGCTGTCACTCAACGTGTGTCATCATGGGGTCTGAGTGCAGGACTATCCGCTAGCTATAGCGGTGTCTAATTGCTTCTTTTCAGTCTATGCGGAGGTAAAAGGAAGTTACTGCTCTTAGTGTTATAATAAATGATAATCTGGAATCACAAGGCTTCATAGTGAGTGTGTACTAACCAGGGGACTGCAGGATGGCCACCACCTCGCTGTGTCCTCGCTCCCTGGCCTTGTCCAGAGGAGTTTTACCGTCCTCGTCTCTCAGGTCGGGGTTAGCGCCGTGACGAAGCAGAGTCTATACAAACACGCACGCACACACACGCACACGCACACACACACACACACACACGCACACACACACACACACACACACACACACACACACACACACACACAATCAGATGTTTAGAATAGAACATGACTCGTGTGCGTGCGTGTGTGTGTGTGTGTGTGTGTGTGTGTGCGTGCGTTACCTTGGCAACTTGTGGGCGTCCGAAGCAGGCAG
Organism: Sebastiscus tertius; assembly: GCA_916701665.1. NCBI lineage: Eukaryota > Metazoa > Chordata > Actinopteri > Perciformes > Sebastidae > Sebastiscus > Sebastiscus tertius. Next base: position 18,818 of record CAKAOH010040344.1, on the reverse strand, counting down.
CGTAGTGTAGTGAAGATGACCTCTGACCTCTGTTGACGTCCGCCCCCCTCTCACATAGAAACTCCACCTGGAACAACGACAAACACGTGGTTGGTCAAACTGAAATTACAGATCAGTCAACTGATGGTAATATTTATTATCATTATTATTATTAATATTATTATTACACTCTTATGAAATATATTCCAGTTAGAACCAATCTTTATTTTAGAGGTCTCGAGCTGAAGTCAGCTGTACATCTGTATGTATACCCCGTGCTCTGAGAGGCGAAATGAGTGTTTTTGTGAATGTTTTTGTGAATGGAGTCTGGTGGCTTTGAAGAGAGAGATGTAACGGCTTCAGTTCCCCGTCAGACAGCGAGCATCAAATACTTAACAAATGTCCCTTTAAGGTTCATTTTGAACAAATAAAACATGCTTTAATGACAGCCCTAATAAAAACCTAAAGAAATAATGGACCTGCTCTTTAAATAAAGTATCTCTGTTTCCGTTTTTACCATTTCCTGTGTGCCAAAAGCTGAGGCCCAGTTGAGCAGCGTCTGTCCAACGTCGTCCATGAAGTTCACCTCAAAAGCTGCAACAGAGAAAGCAGGAAGTGACTGAATGTCACTGAACAGTAGAACAATCTCTCCAACAAAACCTCTTTGTAGCAGAACATCGTGGAAACAAATGGATGAAGTAATTACAGCAGAGGGCTCATAGATCTGGTTGAGAGGAAGGAAGTAGAAATGTGTAGACTCCCAGGTGTGCTCGGCGTTCTTACCTCCGGTGTCGATGGCGTCGATCAGAGCGTCGGTGTCCTTGCTGCGGATACAGTCGATGAGCTGTCGGTGGGATCTCTCCCCTGAACTGTCCAGGCGCCGCAGGCCGGGGATCCGACCCGTCGACCCCGCCGTGGATTTGGGCAGCGCCTTCCGTCCCTCGAACAGGAGCACCAGCAGGAGGTCCACCAGCCGCATGGTGTCCAGCACGCAGCGCTCGTCTCCTCCCAGAGCGGACTCCATGGAGTCGGGCAGCGCCGAACGCAACAGGTCCTGAAGACGGGAGAGCATATCAGACAACGTTAAAATAAAAGAACCTTCTTAAGGTTGTTGGCGTCTCAGGCGAGTCGTGACCTACATGCGTGACGAGTGGCGACCCTCTGCACAGCGTGGACAGCAGGCTGACGATGGTCGACACCTGGTTGCTCAGTTTAGAGTCCGGGGCCGAGGGGGCGCCGCCGGTTGAGGTCCGCCCCGGCTTACAGGAAGAGGCGGGGCCCGACACCGTGCCGCCGGCGGCCGCCATGCGGGACAGCAGCTCCTCCGTCAGCCCGTGTTTGGCTAAAGGGGCCGGATCCACGCCGCGGCGAGTGAACCTGTCGGCCAATGAGGCGAAGCAGCGCAGAGCGCCGTCCGACACCTGGAAGACAGGAAGTGGTTAGTTCTGCTGCTCCGACACCGGCTGCCGACGAACACAGAGCGCTGACTCGTAGTTACCTGGTGGTCTTCGTGTTTCAGGAGGCTGGACAGAGACTCCACGCAGGTCTCCAGAGACGAGTCCTGAGGCTCCATCTTGCTGCAGAGCCGGGACACCACGGCCATGGCCGAGTGCAGAGTGTCTTTATGGACCAGGTGGCCGCTGTCTCTGATGAAACTCAGCACGCAGTTGAGACCGCCGGCCTCGAACACGGCGCCGGACTCCCTGGTACAGATCAGCTCCAGCACCTGCACATTAAAGCTCATTATGAAACAGTCTCTTACAGGACGACTCGTCTCGGAGCCAGAGGTCAACCCTCAACCCCTGAATCCAAAGGAGAAGATAGAATAACACGCACATTTGAAATGTTTACTGAGAAGCCTGCTCTCCTTCTCCCTGGAGGAGCGCTGCGCCCCTCTATGAGAGGAGCTCATGACATTTAGAAGAACTAAACACCATCACCGCTAATCATCCCATCAGTTAAAGACCCATTTCCTTTCTTCCAAATGGTTTCAGTTTCAGTTCAGACTGTTCAGACCACTACCACGCCTGAAAACGCATATCACATGACCATTCATGTACACTGGGCATGCACGTGCCGGTGTTAACGGGAAGCAGCGCTGGACACGGGAAGCGATTTTAGCAGTAGTAGTATTATAAAATGCAGAATTTAACTGCACAACAGCTGCTAGCAGAGACAACAAGGTCAGCAACGCCTGGAACGTTATCCATGATGGAATTGAACGCTGGTGGTCGAGGCCGATTGTTTTCTTCACGTGATGATGAATCAGGGAAGGACATGTCATGACTGATATAAGACCCAATCAGGAAGCGAACGTGGGCGTCTGCATCATCGCTTCCAAAACATCTTTGTTTCGGTCCGTCCAGACTAAAAGCAGCGTTTTCAAAAGTCTCCGTTTTAGAGGCTTGAAAACGTCGGAGTAGTTTTAAAACAAAAACATATTAGTGTGGATGAAGCCTGAAAATAATAAACCAATCAAAAAACTACGGATCCAAAAACTAAGAAGAGGACAGACAACGTTTAACTGACGCTCTCCTCCTCAGAGACACGAAGAAGAAGAGAAATAAAGAGATGAACCAACATGTTTCCAGAGCTGAGTCCAACTGAGGCTGAATAAAGAACACCACTGTCCTGAGAGCTGTATTAATAGACTGGTAGCACATGGTCCACAGTCTCCTGCTTGATCTGTGATCAGTAGTTCACCACGTCTTAGCCTGAGTTAACCTCCTGCTATCTGCCTCCCTGACACCCTGGCCCTGTTCAGAGGACAGACACGCTGCAGATAAACCACACAGACAGACTCAGACTCAGTTCTCTACCGTCCGACTCTCTTCCACCACTCCTGCTCTTCTTCACCGTTCGTCCTGCTCTTCTTCTTTACTGTCAGTCTGACTCTTCTGTTCTGTCTGAGTCTGAGCTTTGTCATCAGGGAGAGACTAAAATGCTCCTCATGTCCGCAGGTGAACTTCCAACCTGGCCCCTCGGTTAAGTCAACCTCTATAATCTACCGTAAACGATGCTCCTCACACTCAGACCAGAGACGTCCTCCCGTCCTCCTACCTTCACACACTGCTCGGCCAGGTCTCTGCTGGTCCTGTTGTTGAGCTCCACCACCACCAGCCGGTTGCACAGCGCCTTGATGGCCCCGTCCACTCCCACGATCCTCCGGGTGCACTCCGCCGACACGTCCAGGTAGTAGGTGATGGCTCTGGCCGTGACCTCCAGCACGTTATCCGGAGCGCTCTCGTCCAGGAAGATCTTACAGAGCGCCGGGAGGAACGTCCGAGGAGGACAGCTGGAATAAAGAGAGGGAGAGAGACGGTCAGTCAGCTGACCTCTGACCTCCCGACTGCGTCATCGCTACCGATCCCAAACTGAAAACTCACGTCTCGAAGCAGCGGTCCACGTTGTCAGACATGAGCAGCAGCATGCAGAGCTGCTCCAGAGCGATGAGCTGCATGTCCCGCTCATCGCCCTGCCCCATCTGAAGCCACTCCAGCAGGGTGTCTGGGTCCACGTCCGCCATGATGGCTAGCCTACAGGGACGAGGACATTAACCCTCATGTTAATTATACAAGTACCGATTATTATAGTGACAGTAGTTATACTAGTTATATACCAGCATGAACTGGACAACACACCGTGTTCCCAGTACTGACACCGCGTTCCCAGTACTGACACAGTGTTCCCAGTACTGTCACAGTGTTCCCAGTACTGACACCGCGTTCCCAGTACTGACACAGTGTTCCCAGTACTGTCACAGTGTTCCCAGTACTGACACAGCGTTCCCAGTACTGACACAGCGTTCCCAGTACTGTCACAGTGTTCCCAGTACTGACACAGTGTTCCCAGTACTGTCACAGTGTTCCCAGTACTGTCACAGCGTTCCCAGTACTGTCACAGTGTTCCCAGTACTGACACCGCGTTCCCAGTACTGACACAGTGTTCCCAGTACTGTCACAGTGTTCCCAGTACTGTCACAGTGTTCCCAGTACTGACACAGTGTTCCCAGTACTGTCACAGTGTTCCCAGTACTGTCACAGTGTTCCCAGTACTGACACCGCGTTCCCAGTACTGACACAGTGTTCCCAGTACTGTCACAGTGTTCCCAGTACTGTCACAGTGTTCCCAGTACTGACACAGTGTTCCCAGTACTGTCACAGTGTTCCCAGTACTGTCACAGTGTTCCCAGTACTGACACCGCGTTCCCAGTACTGACACAGTGTTCCCAGTACTGACACCGCGTTCCCAGTACTGACACAGTGTTCCCAGTACTGTCACAGTGTTCCCAGTACTGACACAGCGTTCCCAGTACTGACACCGTGTTCCCAGTACTGACACAGTGTTCCCAGTACTGACACAGTGTTCCCAGTACTGACACAGTGTTCCCAGTACTGACACTACATGTCATCATCTGTTTTTTAAGACATCAACTAGAAGCTTTAATAAAGAATTTCCCTTCCTGCAACCAGACGACGTTCTTCATCATTTCTTTGGGGAATATATTTGACTTGTTGAAGCAAGTTGTTGTTGATGCAATGACCAAGTGGAAAAAACTGTATGAAATATTTGTTATTAAGACCATTTATCACATATACAGTAGTATCACTGATGCAGAAAGTATTGACCACAAATTAATTTTTAAAGTAAACAAAGTCTACAACACAAAACAAGTAAACAATTTTAGGCAAAAAAATAAATAAAAAATCTGTCTGGAGCCGCAAAACATGTGATCATGGTGATGAAGGAAACACAGTTTATAGAATAAAATCACAACTTTACGGAAAAAAGAGAATAAAACGTAAAATCACTACTTTATAATATTATGACTTTATTCTCTAAATCTCAGATTTATTGTTTCCTCAATGTGGCCCTAATACTCCGTCGTACCGTCGTACCGTCGTACCGTAGACCTACAGCAATGAGAGAATGAAATGAATGAATGAAATGAAGATGTTAATCATTTCCATGTGTAAAGCTCCACAGGGAGCCGGAGAGGAGCTGAAGAGCTGCAGGTTGCTGACCGCTGGTCTAGATAAACTAGATTCAAATATTCATTAAGTTTTCAAATTATTCATTGATCACTAAAAACTCCACTAAAATGCTCGATTATGGCAAAAATCTTACTCACAATTACTTTGGTCAATTCTGAGATCACGAATATTTAACACGATTACTCGCTAAATATTTGAATCACATGATTGTCTGCAGTTAATCGTGATAAATCGCACATTTTTATCAGTTCAAAATTAACCTTAATGGGAGATTTGTCAAGTATTTAATACTCTTGTGGACAAATCTAGTGCTTTATGTAAATGTATGTATATATTAATATTGATATTTGGTTCATAGAGACGAATAAAGACAAAGTTCTGATCAGGTTTAGCTGCATTTCATCAGCTCTGATCCACAGGGTTGGACGGTATTGTGTCGAGGACTTAAATCAGATTCTATGTTTCCTCAGAGGTTATTTAAACCCTCATCATCATCATCATCATCATCATCATCATCATCATCATCATCATCATCATCATCATCACCACCACCACCTGACCTCTCACCTGGCTCCCCGTTGGCTACCCGGTCTGGCTCAGCGCCCGATCACTGCTCACAGTTCTGTGGCTGTTTGGGACTCATCCAACCAACCGGACCGGAGGGAAGAGAGGAAACACCGGACCGGAGAAGAGGAAGTCGCTCGCTCTCACAGGGGATTCTGGGACATGTAGTCTCTTCACCTGCAAAACAAAACAATGGAGACGTTAGCTAATTACCTAATTCACCAAGGAAGTCAAATGACCCGATAGTGAGTCGTTGCTCATACAGGGCAGAGGATGAACAACATGGCGGCCTGCTCGTTAACGTTCTGTTATTCCGCCTCAACAATCCACCAAAAGCTGCTTCTGGAAACATTCTTAAGAGAGAAACAGACGATGATGTCACCGCTGAATGTGGTTTCATGTTAGAACTAGATCGCCTAGTTTCACAGCTCGGTCCAAGTTTCATGATCCGGACGCTTGGCGCAGGACGGGCTCATTTGCATAAAGGGACCGTTTCCCGCCTTTTCATTTTGAAAGAGCAACGGCCAACGAGGAAACTCCAACACTCGGCCGACCAATCGTGTAACTTCATCGCTCAGTGACAGACTTTTTGCGTTTACAGGGCGGTCCAGCCAGAAAGAACTGCAACTTGTTGTTTGTAGAAGGAAGTTGACAGAGCTGCACCGATACCGAGTACATGAGCACAGTATCATGTACTCGTACTCACAAAACGCCTCTGATACCACTTTACAGCAGTGTGACGTTAACCTCTCATCACCGTCTTTCGGGTCCTCACGCTCCACCTCGGCGCAGGCGAGACGGGCTGGGCCGGGATCCCACCTCAGTCGCCACACGCCGACCCTCACTTTCATTGCGCCACCGGGTTTTGCTTGCACCCTCTGACTCGCGCGAGCGTTAAACTCCTTGGTCCGCGTTTCAAGACGGGTCGGGTGGGTTGCCGAAATCGCCGCAGACCCCTGGCGCCTTTTACGTGGACCGCGGCACGACACGCTTGGGGCCCCGGTCGACAGTGCGCACCGGGAGCAGGGAGCCCCGTCACGGTGCGGTGAGGTCTGGGCGGGGAGCGCTGTAAAGCTGCGGCCGCGAGCCACCTTCGCCCCGAGCCTTTCCAAGGCGACCAAGTGCCGGTGGCGAAGCAGCGCCTCGTATGCGGGACTCGTCAGCCTGCCGTGTGTCGCTCACACCCTCCAGCTGGCTGTTACGAGGCTCTTTTGGCACTGAGAAGTACTCGTATCGGTACTCGGTATCGGAGAGTACCTAGATGTAAGTACTTGTACTCGGTCTGTAACAAAGTGGCATCGGTGCATCACTAGAAGTGGATAATTCCTGGATGACAGAACAGCCGTCAAAGCTTTTCAGGTAGGATTTATGTTTCCCACAACGTGCTGAGACGTACACCTCATTAGACCGTAAACGGGTGATTCCACAACTGCTGAACAGAACCCAGTGGTTTGAAAGGTCCGGGATGAACACACCCTGATAAAAACAACAACAGCAGTAAAATGATCTAAACCTCAGCGTGTGTGTGTGAGAGGAAGTTGAGCTAATTAAACTCTGTTGTCGTCACAGGACCTGAACTCTGATGTGGTTTTCCCTTCAGATAGTCTGGACCTCAGAGCTCTTTAGTTTGACAGGCGGCGGAGACGATCAGACGACTTTCCACGGTCGACTGAAACCAGGCGACATGCAAATGTGAAGCACTTTGACATGAAGAGCCGGAGCTCAGCTGACAGTCAGAGGCAGGAGGATTCTACTGTCAGAGGAAACATTATGAAAGCATAAAGAGCTGTTCGTGAAGGTAATAACACGCTGGTGCTCTGTAGAACTAAAAAGAACAGCAGTGGAGGCAGACCAGGACGCCTCCAGGACATAAAGACCTCCAGATCTGAACACAAAAACATCTTTCAAGGCTAAATCTGAAACTTATATCTGCTGTGAAACAGAAAGAATAAATCAATACGAAACTGTTTTTGGGTGGTTGTGGGATGTAGTTTGACAGGTCGCCTGAATGACTGTGAAACACTACTGACTTCTCATTGTCGTGAGGTTTCTGTGGTCATGACAGAGAAAACATAAACATGTCGCCATCATTTGGAGAAGAAGGAAAGTCCTGGAGGTCAGATTTCAAGCAAAAAGGTCGGATATCGCAATCAGCCATGGAAGAAATAACCTCTGTTGATGCTTTGTACATGTTGGTGAAGTACCGGATATGTCAGAAAACCAAACGCCGTCGTGTCTGGGTTCATAACGTCACCCGGCGGCGAGCTGTATTCACATACAGCGGCATCACACTGACTGTATGTAGCAGCCTCACGTCTCTACTGCGGTATGAACCGATAATGAACAGACTGTGCTGTGATTTAATATCAATAAACAGAACAAAATGATGCTGATAGTAAAACAGTCTGAATTCATGCTTTTCAGGTCCGTTACCATGACGACGAGCAGACAATTTCTAAAATGCTTTGTTTTCTGAATGGAGTCTGGATGGATCAGAGCCAGGCTATGCAGCTGCTCCATCAACACTCAACGAAGTTATCCGGAGACGTTGTTGTTTCTACCAGAGACGGTCTGCGGGTTCTACCAGAGACGGTCTGCGGGTTCTACCAGAGACGGTCTGCGGGTTCTACCCGAGACGGTCTGCGGGTTCTACCCGAGACGGTCTGCGGGTTCTACCAGAGACGGTCTGCGGGTTCTACCAGAGACGGTCTGCGGGTTCTACCAGAGACGGTCTGCGGGTTCTGGTCTCTGGACAGAGATGATGGACTGTCGTAGCTCTGGGTGATCACAGACACATACAACATTTATTTATCCTCCATTTCTGATTCAACAACGTCCGGACGTCAGTGACTAATCCCTATTAAAGATTTTAATTGACAGCCCTCGTTATAATACAAGAAAAACAACACATTTTCATCATAAATGTCTTCAACGACTGGTTGAATGGTTGCAGGGTGAGATTTCTCTGCGTGGTAATAACCAGGTGGAGATGAGGTCACTGAAGTTCTCCATAATATCTGGAGCACAGCAGCAGGCATGCTGGGAGTCTGATGGTCTAGGCTAAGTTGATTAGGGGCTAATTTGAAGCCAACCGGCCTGTCAGTCTGTCAGTCAGTCTGTCTGTCTGTCTGGACAGAAACAGGCTGTGCTGGACAGATCCTCTTATCAACAGATTAATCATCACTACCCGCCAGAGAGCGCCCTGACCTCCCCCCCCACCGTCAGGGCCCAGGGGAGGGGGGCGACCACACTGACCCAACGGACTCAGTCAGTCACCAGGTTTGACTCCTTTAACCCTTCGAGGTGTCCTGTGTCCACTTTCTAAGTCCAGATTGAGGGCGGCAGAAAGAGTAGTGTGGACGCTACGCGAGGCTTAAACTAGGTCTGGGAAAATAAATCTATTTATCCAAGTATCGTTAAGTTACCGCTTTTATTGTGGTAGTCTGAGTAACGTGACGTCATATCCGTTCCGTATCCGTCAACCAAAACAAACCTCAGAGAGTGTAAAACGTTGGAGGGTCGTCGTGGATACGACCTGCACCCCCATGTTAAATCCAGCGTGGTAAACACTACACATCCAGGAAAGGATGGAAACACTTTGGGTTTCACACGTTGACAGGAAAAGCAGAGCTACACAGAGCAGAGCTAAAGCTGCAGGCTGACTTCTAAAAAAAAAAAAAAAAAAAGGCCAAAAAATGGCAGAAATATATTCAAACAAAAGTCTAAAATACAGCCGAAAAAAGGCTGACATACGTCTGAATAAAAGTCTGAAAAATGCCTGTAAAATGTCCCAAAAAAAGTGTGAAAAAGTTAGCAGGAAACGTTATGGTATGGCGGTAATGTGGCGGTGGAGCCGGCCGTCGCTCTCGTCTCCGTGGTCAAACGGGCCGACGCTACGACTGTAGAGCACCCAGATACTGACATCGTGTTCTCTGCATTGAAACGGCCCCGATGGAGCTGACCATGATGGATAAAGAGAACGGAGCTGACGGGAGAGCTAGAGACCACCTTGGAGAAGTTACAGGAAGTAGACACGTGGCACTACGTCTGCTTTTCAAAATAAGGTGTTAACAAAGGGAACTGGATATACTAAATATATCTATGGAAATCAGACTGATGGATTATATTCAGCAGAAGTACAAAACATAAATTAAAAAGAGAAAAGCACTAATCTGTGAGGGAAATGTCTTTATTCTTTGATTTCTGGGTTGCTGGATAATCAATAATTGCTGCCAATGATCTTGATATATTTGACTTCAGGACGTCTCTGACTACAGACATGCTGGAAATCAAACATTCCTACTGGAGTCATTTAGAGATTTTACAAAGTTAAAGTCTCTAGAAGTGTCTGATTACACTTGTTCTCACGGTCTAGTGGTAAAAGTTATCAAAAATCAAATCGCAATACTTAAAAATCTTAATCCATATTGAATGGGCACCGTGGGAGGGTGATCGTGTTGAATCCCTCCAGCCCTAGTTGTTCGTTTTAAAACTAAAATAAATTAGTGTGGATGTTGGCTGAGGGACGACTTTGTTCACCTCATGTTCTGCGTTTCATGACAGCATGGTGGAATTAGCATGCTAAGCTAGCTGAGTAGCCGGCCGTCCGACCAGCGGGCCGGTGACTAACGCAGCGGGCCGGTGACTAACGCAGCGGGCCGGTGACTAACGGCAGCGCTGTGAAGATAAACTGAGGGCGTATAAATCTGTGGATGTCTCTAGTTAACTATCCTTCAGTAGAGTCAGTCACAAGGAGCGTCGGACAACATCAGAGAAGAGTTTCAGAGACGGAGTGATGCTGACTGGTTCCATCCTTCATCCATCCATCCTTCATCCATCCATCCATCCATCCATCCATCCATCCTTCATCCTCCCTGAACCACTGAAACAAACATCCTTTGTTTGGGACTTCAAACTTGCACAAGAGAACTCTCTGGGAGGCAACAGGGGACATGAACCTGGTCCAGATGATGAACCTGGTCCAGATGAACCTGGTCCAGATGATGAACCTGGTCCAGATGATGAACCTGGTTCAGATGATGAACCTGGGTCAGATGATGAACCTGGTTCTGGTTCAGATGATGAACCTGGTTCTGGTTCAGATGATGAACCTGGGTCAGATGATGAACCTGGTTCTGGTTCAGATGATGAACCTGGGTCTGGTTCAGATGATGAACGTGATCCAGATGAACCTGGTCCAGATGAACATGGTTCAGATGATGAACCTGGTTCTGGTTCAGATGATGAACCTGGGTCAGATGATGAACCTGGGTCAGATGATGAACCTGGGTCAGATGATGAACCTGGTTCAGATGATGAACCTGGTTCAGATGATGAACCTGGTCCAGTCTTGTCTAACAGATCTGGTTTCTTCAGGTGTGCTGGACATCAGGAGGATTATTATTCCATCAGACTCACATCCACATCAGAGATGAAGCAGAGACCAGTTACTGTCCACGTTACACACACACACACACACACACACACACACACACACAGACAGACATACACACACCACACCACACACACACACACACACACACACACACACACACACACACACACACACACACACACACACACACACACACCATGGCCAGTCCATGGCCTGTTAGCACAGAGCTAGCTGTTAGCATTGAGCTAGCTGTTAGCACAGAGCTAGCTGTTAGCATTGAGCTAGCTGTTAGCATTGAGCTAGCTGTTAGCATTGAGCTAGCTGTTGTCAGGCCGCTGAAACAAACATGAACCAGCTGAACTCATCAGAACCACGGAGCCATGGAGCAGCGGGAGTCTACCGGGGGTTAGTCTACCGGGGGAGCAGCGGGAGTGTAGCGGGGGTATCTCTCTCTGATCTCCAGACAACCCTACAGGCTACCGCTAGCCTGCTAATGCTAATGCTAACCTTAGCCTGTTAGCACCACGCTAGCTCACCTGCGGATGTTTTTGTTCGTTTATTACCGACAGCAGACCTCCGTTACCTCACCAAGGAACACACACGCGCTGTTACCACGCCGTTAGTGACCGTTAGTGACCGTTAATGTCCGTTAGTGACCGTTAGTGACCGTTAGAGAGCGACCCGGGCCTCCAACTCTGAACAGGAGCCGCGGGGCTCGAGTTCCGGGAGAGCCGACAGGCCGCAGCGCAGACCCGGACTCACACAGCCAGCGAGGTCCGCCGACCGGGAACCGACCCCCCCGGACACCGGCCTCGAACCAGCGGACCCGGACAACGGTCCGGACCCGCTGGTTCCTGCGGGAGGAGAGCAGCCACTCACCGTCCCCGCGTCGTGTCGTGTTGTGATGTGATGTGATGCTGGTCCAGAGTCTCTCGGCAGCAGCAGCGGGTCTCTAGCAGCAGATCCTCCTCTGGTCCAGCTGACTGACGGAGCTCTCTGTGTCTCTCTCTCTCTCTCTCTCTCTCTGCCCGGGTCCAGCTTCAATCAAGGCGTTCCCATGTCTTCAGAACCGAACCGGCTGTACTGAGCTGTACTGGTCTGTAATAAGGTCAGCGTGGACCGGGCCGATCAGCAGAACCGGATCAGAACCGAGCGGATCATCAGAGACTGAAATGGAGAGCTGAGCCGACTGCTGCTGCTGCCTTCACGGGCTGCTGCTGAGCTCGGAAACACCAGCGCTCACTGGTTTACATTATTTATGTTACAATAGAACACAACAGAATAGAAAGCTTTACTGTATATAAGGAGATTCACAGAGTCCACCTCTAGTCAGAGCTTTAAAACTAATACTTGACAAGACTAAACGAGACAAATAAAACATATAACAGGTCAAACACACACAGTTATAAAGCAAATAAAACAGGTAAAGTAGATGTAATAAATAAATATAAACAGAAGTGTTACACTAGAGGTATAAAATATAAAATATAGATGTAATGTAAACAGAGGTAATTGATAGGTAATAGTTCCTCTATTTTCACCAGTGGTGGAAAAAGTACTCAGATTCTTTACTTAATGAAAAGTAGAAATAAATGGCCTAAAAAATACTCTATTACATTTATAAGTCTTGAATTCTAGGGGAAAAAATAAAAATAAATACATAAATACATATATATATATACATCTTAATGTTGTATTCCGTCAAAGTGGAGCCACTATTAGATCCTTTGTATACCACCTGGTAGATTAGTAGTAAAGTACTGCAGCATATGTTTTTATAGTAGAGAGTATAGTTTAGTAGTATTGTAAATATAACTGTCAGTTACTGAGATGTAGTGGAGTAGAAGTAGAAAGTAGCAGAACATGGAAATATTGGAGAAGTATTTGTGAATTATTATTATTATTATTATTATTATGAATGATAATAATTTGTAATAATCAATTAATTATTTGACAAACTTTGTGAGTATTTTAATGAAGTTTCAGAACAGGAACGAGCAGAGAGAAAGTCAACCACTAATGTGATTAATTGAAGAAGAAACAAATAAATATAAATAATAAAAATAATATATGTTTGTATCTCAGTCAGAAATATATGGAGGTTTGTTTACGTGTTTTGTTTTGTAGACTTTGTTTACTTTCATAATCATGGACAATCATGCGATTAATCTCGGTTAAGTATTAAGGACACAAAATAATGACGAAAAACTCAAATGACCAGAGTTACGTTGTGTGTGTGTATATATATATACACACACACACACTTACATCATAAGGCATCTTTACTACACACAAGCTGTAGTCCATTAACAGTAAACAGATGTTAAAACACTTCTGTCTGATCAGTATTGATTTTGATAGTTAATGATAATACAGTTTTGTACATTTAGGATAAACTCTCAGCCCTAGAAACAGCCTCCATTTTATTTGGTTTCCAAAAAAAACGACTTAATCACGCTTCATCTGGATGAAAGGGAGATTTACGACAGTACCTGAAGGCAGCGTGTTGAGGTGACGCAGCTGACGTCAGCAGGGGGCGCTGCAGCTGGTCAGATAAAAGTTTCACAATAAGAGTTTCACAACCAACAACAACACTGGAAGAACAACACAACTCTTATGGATATAGATATAAATTTAGATCTATATCTATCTATCTATATCTATATAGATAGATAGATAGATATATATCTATCTATTTATCTTTATCTCTCTCTCTCTCTATATATATATATATATATATATATGTATATCTTATTAAAGTTTTATCATATTTTTATCATGTTTTATTACATATATATATATTTCTCTTTATACATATTATATTCTCTCTCTCTCTATATATATATATGTGTATGTACATATACATATATATGTACATACATACGTATATATACATACACATCATTATCATCATCAGTCAAATAAAGAAAACTAGAAACTGAATTAGAAGAAAAAACATGTTTTATTAACTCGCTGCTGTTAGAAACCAACATGTTAACTCATTCAGTCAGTTCACACCTGTACAGTCAGATCACACCTGTAGGGTCAGATCACACCTGTACAGTCAGATCACACCTGTACAGTCAGATCACACCTGTAGGGTCAGATCACACCTGTACGGTCAGATCACACCTGTACAGTCAGATCACACCTGTAGGGTTCACAGAGCAGTCGGTCGTTGGTTAATAAAGTTATTGCAGGTGAATCTTTAGTGTTTTATAGTTAGAGATGTTTTAATTCATGTTTTACATTCACAATAACAAACATACATTCTTCTCTGTGATAAAATGTCGTGACGTCGTTGAGCTAAAGTGCTGTCGACTAATTATTTAGAACAATCAAGAGTCACCAGGTTGTTTTTATGGGATTTGTCAGATCAACATTTTTACTAAAAAAATAAAAAAGAGCTCTTCTGTTATTGACATTCATTCATTCATCCGAGAGTCTGACGGCGTTCACACCGAGAGCGAAGACGGCTTCTCATAATTACACACAGAGTCAACGCAAAGAGGCGAATGGAGGCTAATTCGTGCCGGGCGATGTTGATGTCGTGTCGTTGGACCGCACCAGACTCCATTCAGAAAACAAGCGCTTTAAAAGTTGTCTGCTTGTCGTCATGGTAACAGACCTGACAACGCATGATTCAGACTTTTTACTAATCAGCATCATGATGTCGTTATTTCAGCATCACTTTGATCTGGTTATTGATATTAAATCACAGCTTATTTTGGGTTCATACCGCAGTAGAGACGCGGGGCTGCTAGATACAGTCTTACTCGCCGCCAGAAGACGTTATGAACCCAGACACGACGACGGCGTTTGGTTTTCTGACATATCTGGGACTTGTTGAGAAGTTGTTGGTATCCATGGAGAGAAGCTCCTCCTCCTCCTCCTCCTCCTCCTCCTCTTCCTCCTCCCCGTCACCGGCGCTCCAACACGTGCGAGTAAAGCGAGGCGAAAATTCTCTTCGCTCTTGGTGTGAATGCAACATGAAGGAAGACGTTTGACCTTTGACCCCTGACCTCCCTTTATTGTTAGTGTTACAGGAAGAGAAGCTTATTCTGCTGCCGACTTCAGATTGTTTTCATACTTAATGTACATAGAGATGAGTATTATTTCAAAATAAAAGCCTGCCTTTGATTGACAGAATCACTAGAGAACCCGGCGATCATGAATTTGATGTTTTGATATGTTGTCATGCCGCCATCCGGCGACCTTTCACGACCCCAGGTTATATGTGGAAATGATGTTATTTATTAAACTGAATAAAATGTGTCAGATTTCACTAAACGCCACACAGAATACCTGACGGGTAATCAGCTGATCAATAACAGTGATGGCGTGTGATTTAGTGACATGCAGCGTGAATCATCAGCGGAACGCGCCGCCATGTCAACGGTCCACACAGATGATGTCGTTCTTCCAACATGGCGGCGCGTTGAATTTCATTCTTCACGTTACCGATTCTCAGAGTACCGATTGTCCCGAGGGGACAGTGAACACAGCACGGTGCGTTTGTGACAATAATCTGTGAGGATAAATTGAACCTCCTTCCTTCCCGGCGGCGGCGCGGCGAGCCGCCTCACAGGAAGTTGGTTTTGAGCGTGATGCTGGGGGAGGACTTGGCGGCGAGGTTGGCGCCACTAGCTTTAGCGTTCAGACTCTCCTGGTTTCCTTTGACGGCGGCTTCCAGACGAGACTTCAGGTGAGGAGACGACGCGATGAGAGACCTTAAAGACACGGATATTAAATACACATTCATAGAGATTATTATTAGAGATTATTATAGACTTGATAAATGCTTTAGAACACCATAAGGACGTGTTTTAAGTGTCAATTCCGTCCGTTACCTGAAGACGGCGGAGTGCTGCGGGCCGAGGCGCATCAGGTCTCTGAGCGCCGCCTCGTGGAGCGAGCGGGACGCGGCGGGCGCCGAGCCCAGAGCGTTTTCATCCAGGAGGAAGGAGATGAGGAGCGGCAACAAGACGGCCACCAGCTGAGGACCTGAAGGTCACAAAACATCACGTCTGTCTGTACTTTTCTGTGTTGTAGTAACAGGAAATGACATCACGCTTTGAAACCCTGAACTCCACGACCCGCTGGACGGCTGAGAGACACGTCTTCTTTTGAAGAATCACCAGAATTACAACATTTATCAGACAGAAACTGGAAAAACACAAATTATCATCGGGTTTTCTAATTTCCGACGGTCTTTGAAGGAATCACGTAGTAACCAGATAGTGACCTTTCATCAGAATCACTTTATTATTATACATACATGTCTGATGTTAAATCACCAATAAAACCAGCGTTAGCACGAACTACATCCTGGAAAGAACACGAATCCTGCGTTCCTCAGCAACACCAGGAAGTCACCAAGGACTCGGCTGAGGTTAGGATGAACGGTTAGGATGAACGGTTAGGATGAACGGTTAGGATGAACGGTTAGGATGAACGGAAAAGCGTTGAATTTCATTTCTTTTGATTTGACTTTAGTTTCAGTTTTTCAGAAAGGATTTTTTTTAATTTATTTAATATTTCTAAACATATATTCATTTTAGTTTTAATATATTTAGTTTTCATTTTTCTATATTTAGTTTTCTATATTTTATTTTAGTTTTAATATATTTAGTTTTCATTTTTCTATATTTAGTTTCATTTATACACTGGGGACGGATAGCGATGTTTGAAAGACATGGAAAAGTGCATTTTGCATAATAGGTGACCTTTAATGTGATGGATTTTGCGGAGGTCTGCAGCGGCTCAGGTTTGAAGCGAGAGTGAAGCCGCTGGTCTGGTATCATCTGAAACTAGACTAGAGGGTTAACGTGGTGGACTCACGCTGGCTCTGGTCTGCAGCCTGGACCAGAGCCTCCATGGCCCGGACTCCCTCCAGAACTCCCAGCAGCTCCTCCGGACTCTGAGGACGACTCCTCTCCACCTTCTGAGGAGGAAACGCATCATCACACGATGACATCATCTGATCAACACGTTAACGCCGCTCACATCCTCATCATCCCTTTAATATGGTTGATACTGATTAGACTAGAAGTCACGTCGTTCCTCCAGACTCAGCTGAAGAACGAAATGAAGATCTTTATCTTTAGGAGGGTCACATCTTGACTTTAAAAAACAACAACACCAGCTGATTTCTGTGACTTCTGTCCTCACGATGGGACATGACCAGACAGACGAACTCTTCTATCGGTACCTGGAGGAATCCAACCAGCGGCGGTCCGAGCGCCTGGATGTACGGCACGGCCACGGCGGGCTGAGCCTGAAACACCGACGTCAGCAGCTGATAGCATCGACTCACAACCTGCAGCAGAGACCGGCCTGAATTATTAGCATTATTATCATGTCTCCGTCTCCTCTGTCTCCGTCTCCTCCGTCTCCTCCGTCTCCTCTGTCTCCGTCTCCTCTGTCTCTGTCTCCTATATCTCTGTCTCTGTCTCTGTCTCCCCTGTCTCTCTGTCTCCTCTGTCTCTGTCTCTGTCTCTGTCTCCCCTGTCTCTGTCTCCTATATCTCTGTCTCTGTCTCTGTCTCCCCTGTCTCTCTGTCTCCTATATCTCTGTCTCTGTCTCTGTCTCCCCTGTCTCTCTGTCTCCTCTGTCTCTGTCGCTGTCTCTGTCTCTGTCTCTGTGGTACTGACCAGCGGGTCTTTGGCGTCCATGCTGGCGGTGAAGCGCTGCAGACAGAGGGCGTGCAGCGGCTCCACGGTGCAGACGTCCGGACCAGCAGACAGCAGGAAGACGGTCAGAGCTGTGAGCAGGCTGACCTGGTCCACAACGCCGTCTCCTGAAGACACAGGGACACCAATCAGAAGACTCAGTTTTAGACACAGTAAACACAGTAGATACAGTAGATAGAGAGTAGAGAGTAGAGTAGATAGAGTAGATAGAGTAGATAGAGTAGATAGAGTAGATACAGTAGAGAGTAGAGTAGCTGAGGTGTACCGGCGTCCCAGAGGCCCAGCAGCGTGTTCAGAGCTGATCTCAGCAGCAGCTTCCAGGCTCCTCGACTCTTCTCCTGCCGGCTCATCGGAGACGTCACCACGGACTTCAGCGCCTGAAGAGCCGCCTGGACCACCGCGCCCAGACCGGCTCCGGACCCGCCCACTGAGCCCCCCGCCGCCGCCGCCGCCGCCGCCGCCACCACCGGGGCACCTGGGAGAAAGAAAGAAAAGACAGAGCACTGACGTGTTTATAAAACAGAATGTTACGGTCAATCGGTCCGATCCGGTCCTCTAACACCTCACAACATCTGAAACTACACACGGACATTTCAGAAAACATGGGTGTGTGTGTCTGTGTGTGTGTGTGTGTGTGTGTGTGTGTTACCAGTGTGTGTGCTGGGCTGCTGCAGCAGCTCTCTGAGGACTCCCAGCAGCAGGTAGAGGACGGTGGGGAGGACGGACACGCTGCCTGCAGGAGGAACGCGTTAGTGTTAGCATGTTAGCACTAGCGTTAGCGTTAGCTGTGTGTTGTTGTGCTCACCTTCGGGGGAGCAGACAGACGGCAGCTCAGAGAGAACACTCAGAGCGGACGCCACCAGCTGACAGTCGCTGTCAGTCAAACTCCACGCTGAACCACCAGCACCTGAACACACACACACACACACGCACATTATTAATAATAAATGTTAATAACTCTTCATCATTATAGGAGTTCCTCCTCCTCCCTCCTCCTCCCTCTTCCTCCTCCCTCTTCCTCCTCTAACTCCTCCTCTCCTCTCCTCCTCCTCCTCCTCCCTCTTCCTCCTCTAACTCCTCCTCTCCTCTCCTCTTCCTCCTCCCTCCTCCTCCTCCCTCTTCCTCATCTAACTCCTCCTCCTCCTCTCCACCTCCTCCTCCCTCCTCCTCATCCTCCTCCTCTCCTCCTCCTCC
>CAKAOH010040343.1:0-45953 GCA_916701665.1 Sebastiscus tertius | reverse complement strand
GCAGTGGAAGTGGTGTTTCTTGCACAAAGTTGCCCTTCTTAAATACCAAATGCAGCCATTCCCAGCCAACTCCGCCTTCTTTTTGATGAAGTTTCAATGGCTCTATGAACAGACAACCATCACCTTAAATGTATGCAAGTCGTTAGCAGTTGAGTGGTCAATTCTCATCAGCAGTCCTTTAAAGCAATACAATGAAGCACAGTTAACACTGAATATCTACTCCAAAAGGTAAATCTGCCAAAACACCTCAAGACAGCTTTTGTTGCATGTCTATAAAATTAAATCTATGTAAAGTCTTACAAAATATCAGGAAACAGTACAGTATCATACCAAATTGGTATTGGTGCCAAATTTACGCATTTATCCAGTGGTGTGAAAATGGTGGAAATTGACTGTCTCAGCATTTGACCAGTGATATTTCTGTTGAAGTACTCACAACCAAGACAACCCCAAAGAGCAGCACTTATGAACACAATAATCATCAGTGTTTCCATTTGAGGTGATCTGAGGTGATTAGACTGCAGTATTTTTTTCCATCAGCAGTTCTTTAAATGTAATGGTCCTTTTAAAGGAATTTCCGCAGGTAAGAAGGACTTGGCTGTAGTCTGTCAGATATAATCCTCATGAATGAAATCAATCCATTCTAAGGCAAAAAAAACCCTTCTAGTCACGCGATAGGAGCTGCAATCAGTTTTTTGGCAAGTAAAAACTTTATTTTATGGGTTATAATCGTCCTTCAAAGGAATTTCAGCATGTAAAAAGGACTGAGTGGGCTATAATCTGTCAGATATAATCCTCATCAATTAAATAAAACCATTCTGAGGCAGAAAACACCTTCCATTCTCAAGGTAGGAGCTGCAATCAGTTTTTGGCAGGTGGAAACTGTATTTTATGGGTTTTAATGGTCTTTAAAGGCATTTCAGCAGGTAAAAAGGACTGAGTCTGCCAGATATAATCCTCATGAATGAAATCAAACCATTCTGAGACAGAAAAAAGCATTTCAGTCACAAGGTAGTTTTGTTTTTATTATATATGTATCCCCCCATCCCCTTGATCCTTGATGGATAAAAAAAATGATGTGGTTGTATGTGGTGTGTGAACTGTAACTGGAGTTACAATAAACTCAACATAAATTCGTGAGCCTGGTTTGATAGCTCAGGGCTTATGCCCTTTTCTATCCATAGAGGAAATCGTTGGAAGGAGGAGATGGAGGAGGAGCCCAGTTGGTGTTGAGGCATCATGGCCCATGCCCGGCCAGTTGAGGAGTTTTTTTGTTTGTTTTCTTTGTTGTATATGTATTTTTTTCTTTTTTTCTTTTTCTTATAACAAAATAAAATAAAATATGGAAAAAAAAAAAATGTAACCCCCCCCTCAAACCCCCCACCCCCCGGATAAAATAAATAAATTAATCCATCATGGCCAGTTGAGGAGTTTTTTTTGTTTCTTTCTTGTTTTTTTCCTATATATCTATATAAATATAGATATATTGATATCTATATCTATATAGATATCTATATATTGATTTTTCCTTTTTTTCCTTTTTTTCCTTTTTTTCCTTTTTTTTTCCTTTTCTTCATAACTAAATAAAATAAAATTAAATATGGATAAAACAAAATGTAGAGAAAAATAAATTAAAGAAAAAAATAAATGAATAAATAAAGGAAAAAAATAAACAAATAAATAAATAATAATAAATAATAAAAAAAATAAATAAACTGAACGTGGAGATATCGCTGCCTTTATTTTGCGGTTGCATTGTGGGAAACGTAGTTCATTAGCCGCCCCCAATGTTCTCTCAACATTTCTGTGACGTTTGTGCAACGTGATATTGTTGCCCAGAAATGTCTCAACTTCCGCCTCCTCTGTGCAGCGGAGAGAGCAACAGAAACGTTTCCTAAACGCTTCAGAAAGGCTCGTCGGGAACGTTTCACCGGGATCAGTCTGTAGAAACTTAAATGGAGCATGTTAACGGGGACAACCGGGACTGGCCGCTGCAGCGACGAGTGGAGGGTATTGTGAACAAACATATGGCAGACATTGCTCGAGAAAGCCTCCAGCAGAGGCTGTCTGCGGTGTCCGATGAGATGCACAGTCTGGCTGAACATGTCTCCAGACGCTCCTCAGCGGAAGAGTTCAAAGACGAGCCCCGGAGAGGGGACGTCAGCTCCGGCGTAGAGCCGCCGCTCTCCTCCGCCTCTAGTTCCGGAGCCGCTGACAAGTCACTTTGTGCAACATCCACAGGTAGACTGTCAGCTGCACAGAAAAACCTGGGAATAGTTTTTATCCGTCTAAATGGTCTGTCAGAAAGGTGGACAATAAAGTTAATGTTAAAATGCACGAAAAACATTAGTGCTTTTAAAATATTTAAAGCAATGGTGTGCAGCAATGTACAATTACTGCTATGTTCACTGTCTGGTGATTGTATAATCTTCATATATGATTATTTCTAAAGATAAAATGTATTTTTATTCTAGAATAAAAAAAAACAAAAACAAAAAACATTTACTAGCACCATTATTCATTAGCCATTGTATTTATTTTATTTTATGATTTATGGTATTTATTTGTGAAAGTTAGTAGTATTTCGGGATATGTAAAAATGTTGACAGAATTATTTGGAACATACTTAGTAAAGCATTCAAAAGGACATAGTAAAACAAACTCACCTTCACTTCTGTGAATTAAAATTTAAAAGAAAATTATATTATAAATGATTACATTTTTGGCTGTCAGTCAATTAGAATACTCACAGGTAGACTGTTAGCTGCCAACCATTGACTTCACTCCACAGGTAGACTGTTACCTGCACACCATTGACTTCACTCCACAGGTAGACTGACTGTTAGCTGCCAACCATTGACTTCACTCCACAGGTAGACTGTTACCTGCACACCATTGACTTCACTCCACAGGTAGCCTAGACTGTTAGCTGCAAACCAGTGATCTCACTCCACGGAAAAACCCCGGGAATAGTTTTTATCTGACTAAATGGTCTGTCAGGAAGGTGGACAATAAAATTAATGTTAAATTGAATGAAAAACTTTAGTACTTTTAAAGTATTTAAAGCAATGGTGTGCAGCAATGTACAATTTCTGTTATTTTCACTGTCTGATGATTGTATAATCTTGAATCATATCATTTTCATATAATATTATTTCTAAAGGTAAAATGTATTTTCTATTCTCGAAAAATAAAAACAAAAAAACCCATACATCATTGCATTATATCTTATTTTATTTTATATATTGTATTCATTATATTATCTTTTTTTCATACATCTTTTGACTATCGAGGACAGAACCTGCCAAAACCAAAAATAAATAAATGGCTCGATAAATAAATAAATGTCATTAAATGTAGCAAAATAATATTACATTATTATTATATTAAGAGTAAATAAATAAGGGAATTAATTAAAAGTAAATAAAGAAGCAAATTAAAACAGAAATATCAAGTTATGTCACTTTTTTATTTTTTAATATTAGTTTTGCTACATTTATTTATCTATTTATTTATTTTGGCAGGTTCTGTCCCCCATACAATACCTCTGACATTTTAGAAGTAAATGTTCAATAGTTTCATCTTCATCACCGCTAGTCTAACAACTGATACAAGCCACATAATAGCTTGTTTATTTTCTGATAAGTACTTACTAAATATGTTTTTAATACATACCAGAGACTCAGATTCATCTAGATTCTTGTATAGAAAAACACCTACAAGCTATTACGCAATTTAGCACATATGTTTCTGCTGGATATTTCAACCCATTCAATATTTAAGTCTTTAACATTTGTCATCACTGTCGTCACTATACATAGGTTTGTCGTGTGGTACAGAGTTTCTTGCGTGTTCTTTTTTCTTGGTCCAACTCAGTGTTTTTACAGTGAATTTCTCTCCAACTCCTCCTCTCTAGAGACTGCTGCTCAGCGGAAGATCATCGCTCTACTGGTGGAGATCAAAGAGGAGCAGCAGAGGCAGTGGGCAGTGTTGAGGGATCTTCAGGCTCGACTGCAGGGTCAGACCGGCTACGAGGAAGAGGATGTGGAGGCTCTGGACATGGATCTCCCCCTGAGGACCCTTGAGCAGCTGGATGAGATGGAGACACAGCTGGATGATGCAGGAATACAAAAGAGAATGGTAATTAAAATAGTCCTGTTTATGTGATGTTAATCTCCAGGTACTTTGAGTCGTTTGCTGTGTGAATGCTCAGTGTCTGCTGTGAAACTGTTGTCCAATTTCAAGGTGTCTTACTTGTCACGGATGGGCGGTGCTACGGTTGACGATGCAGTGAGACGTCTTATGCAGGCTGTGCTTTCATTCGCCGTTGGTTCTGAACTCAACTGGGTGGGCCGCGGACAAAAGAGAAGCTTCAGGAACACTCGTCTCCAAGGGGTCCTCTTCTGTAAGTATCAGACCTGACATTAGCATGCGTCCTGAGTGATTCACAAGAGGACAGCTTTAAGTACGTCTGTTCACACCTGGCATAACAATACGTCTCCACATGCGTCTGGAGTGACCACCTGTGATTGGATCTCGCTTCCCTGCTCTATATGCAAATAAACACGTGGTAGACGCATGGCTAATAGAGCAGATGTAGTGACGTTATGTTACAGGAATGTCAGTATAATGACGTATGATATAATATCCTACATATTTGTGAATTTGGGTGCATTTTATTAATAAAAGGTTAGTGTACCGGCAGTCCACAGGGACCTCCGTGCCTCCGATACTTCCCTACCCTTTGACGCAACTTGCAATAATTGGGCGCTAATAATTTTAAAGTACTGTTATTGCCTCCATTAGCTGTGTGACACAGCTGCTGCTGACTGTTTTGATAAACTCCAATAAAGAACTTCCCACTGTTTTTAGGACACTAGCATGCACCTAACCCTTTCACCTTAGGCAGTATCTTTGCCTCACCCGTCTCCCTCCCTGCCCCCCTGCAACTCTCCCATGGGCCCCTGGGGAGGCACGCCTCACAGTTTGAAACGCTCTGCACTATTTAGTTGACCTCTTGTGTCTCCTACAAGAAGCTCCAGTTGCAACTCTAAATTTCAAACTTTGAGTCATGTTTAAATGAGACTTTCTTACATTATCATATTGTTTGGCTCATGCTAACAGATTAGAGTTGTTTTGTTATTAAATAAGGGATTTGGTTTGCATTGCAGTGTCCTAATCTATATCTGATAGAAAACATGAAGAAAAGAATTAGGGCTTTCAACCGTGCGTAATCAAATTAATTGCATATTTTTTATCTGTTCAGAATGTACCTTAAAGGGAGATTTTTCAGGTATTTAATACTCTTATCAACATGGGAGTGGGCAAATATGCTTGATTTATGCAAATGTATGTATATATTTATTATTGGAAATCAATTAACAACACTAAACAATGACAGATGTTGTCCAGAAACCCTCACAGGTACTGCATTTAGCATAAAAAATATGCTCAAATCACAACATGGCAAACTGCAGCCCAACAGACAACAACAGCTGTCAGTGTGTCAGTGTGCTGACTTGACTATGACTTGCCCCAAACTGCATGTGATTATCATAAAGTGGGCATGTCTGTAAAGGGGAGAGTCGTGGGTACCCAGAGAACCCATTTTCATTCACATATCTTGAGGTCAGAGGTCAAGGGACCCCTTTGAAAATGGTCATGCCAAGTTTGGAGCGTATATGATACCAGTATCTTCGCTCTAGCTTTAAAACTGAACCCGATGCAACCTCCGAAAGACGGAATAGTGGCCAGGCCCGAGGTTAATTAAAAAGTTGCATTAAAGAAATTTGTGGTGTTAAAACGAATGTGCGTTAACTTTGACAGCCCTAAAAAGAATATGCTATGGTTTAATAAATAAATAATGCTGAGCTGTACAAAGGATAATCTCTAGCTTCTTCTTTTAGGTGCTCTGAAACGAACGCCAGTGGGTAAGGAGGCCACGCATCACCAGTACGCTGACGTGGTGAAGAAATGGCTGCGGTTTGCTCCATTCAGACAGGGAGGGACCGGCCGTCGCTGCTACAAACCTCCGATGGAGTTTCCAGATTCTGAGGAAACTGACAGTTTTAACCAAAGCTGCACACACTGACATTTATCTAACTTATTAGGTATCCCCAAGATACCTACACATTAGGGTTTCCATTCAGAGACAAGATAGCCACATGCTATGATGGCAATATTATTTCTTAAAGACACCTGCAAACTGTACACATCTGGTATTTTTCCTCCTCCAAAATGTCCTTTTAAAGAGCCCAACTGATGAGACATTTCTCCAATTCAGTGAGCTGTGTTAAAGACAGAAAATCTAGCAATGGTGTGCCTTTCAGAACTTCACTTAAAAAATTTAAACATTTGATGAAATTGCAATCTTTTTTTTTTTAATATATATCAGTCAGTGCACATCAGTCTCAATTGTTTATAGATGGATATATACTGTAGTGTCTTGGAATGAAACCATACAGTGTATTATATTTTCTGTATGATAAAGCATTGTTTCACCTCTTGTACACATTATTTTCTCCCTTTTTATTGCCTAATGCAGCGTTGTAACTCCACTGAGGGCATGTGAGGATTAGTACAGTGGATGTTCACAATTTACACTGTAGGGGGCGACAAAATCAAAGCATTTGTCTCAGAGTGCTTAAAGTTAAGAAGTGGTTTGTCATCTCCTGCCTCAAAATGAAACCATAACATCTAAATTTGCAAATTCTCAGTAAACTGAAGACAATGTTTTTTTTTCCCACATGTTCTTGTGTCTCATCTGGATTTGTTGGTGTGTGTTTTTTGCCAAGTTGCTGGTGTACGATTTATTATTTTAGTAATAAATAACTTCATTTTTTATCTATATATTTATTTGTCACATTTTGTTTTACAAAGTTAGGAAAGCAATGTTTAAGTCAAGCCTGATGTTGCCTTACACATACAGGAATGATCCCAGTCACTTCCACACAGTGAGGCATACAGCTTATTAATTAAACACTGGTATCGGATCGGAGCTCGGTATCAGCTGATACCCAAAGCCCAGGTGTCGCTATCGGTATTGGGACTGAAAAAGCCAGATTGGGGCATCCCCACTTACAGGGACACCTGAATTAAAATACTGTAGTTTGGATTGTACCTCATTTGTATGCCCCTATCAAAAGCGTCTACCACATGAATTAAAGGTTCCATATTATGCTCATTTTCAGGTTCATACTTGTATTTTGTGTTTCTACTAGAACATGTTTACATGCTGTAATGTTAAAAAAAAACTTTATTTTCCTCATACTATCTGCCTGAGTATACCTGTATTTACCCTCTGTCTGAAGAGCTCTGTTTTAGTGAGTTTCAACGGAATTGCGTTGCTAGGCAACAGCTTGGGTCCATGTTTACTTCCTGTCAGCTGATGTTATTCACATACACTGCAACAGGAAATAAACTGGTACACATTTAGAATGTTTATGTTTAAAACAGTGTAATGGTCTAAGTATTGTAGATTTTTGACATCACAAATGTACAGAAATCCTGACAGCTTGTTTCAAACACACAGTTTCTGAATACGGGCTGTGTGTATTTCTCTGTGGATTCAGCATTTTGATGCTTTCACAGTATTTATATGTCACTTAAATCTGCTTTATGATATAAAAGACATGAAAATCTCACTTTTTACAATATGGGAACTTTAAATGCAATCCCACTCTGTTTAAACACAGTGACTCGACCCAGAGTGGAAGGTTTAATTTGGTACACTTGTATTTTTTCTTCTACAGAAGTGCAATTTCTGCAAAGTATGATTTTTTTCCTTTCGTTTCTGTTCCTCTTTCCACTTTTGATATGTCTAATCTCTAAAATAAAACCTTAAATGAAGGGAGTTCACAGTTAATCATCTCAGCTGCCTGGACAAATTAAATAAATAAATAAATGAATAATAACAAGTAGGTAACATGTAGGCCTACCGTGTGACATTTTTATATATTTAGCAGCGGCATCACCAGCTCATAAATACATCCTCCTCCTCAGTGATACAAATTGCATTTCACATTTAGGTTTGTTGGTTTTAAAATATACATGGTCTTATTGGAAGAGTACATTACATCCACTCTTGGGTTATTTTTTATGAAAAGGGCATCTCAGTATGTTGTTATTGCTCAGAACTGGAGGTAAAACCCTCAAGCTTTGTAGAGGGACCCTTTATTCTCCCAGTCCAGACACGTGATATGAAAGTTAATGCAGAGTTTGTTTTTGCTCCTTTGCGGAGCTGTGGGGGGAAGGAGGAGGCAGAGTTATCCATCAAGCTGGACAGTTAGAAGAAGAAAACCTCCGGAAGTAGTGCTGCGCTACCTTTAAAATAAAAGCATGGAATTGACACTTTAAAATGTTTTTAAAGAAATACACAGATGTGGCACCATTAGGGCAATTAGACCAGGGTAAATTTATTTATTTTAGACCAACTAGACTCAAACCTAACTGTCAAACATTTGGAAAATGATTAACACAACAAGTTTTCTAACTTTACTGTCTGATCTATTTAGTTTCAAAAAACTAAAACACCTGGATTGGCTGAGCTGACTACGTTGCACTGGGCACTTTGTAGTAATTTAAGAGAAAAATAATATTGGAAAGACCAGAGGAAGTAAGTTGTCAAAAAAAATTAACATAATTAATTTGATTAATATCTTTGCAAAATATTATACCTATAAGATTATATGGCTTAAAAGATTACCTTCCTTTTATACTTACAAAGATACCGATTTAAAAACATATCTGACTACGATTGAAAACTTAAAACTCAAAAATTCTAAATGGGCAAAAACTATTAGATTATTTAGACATTTCAAGTTTATTCCAATTGTTTAACAGACCCCGATTGTTTTGTTTTTTTATTATTCAACTTCTTTTCCTTTCCTTACATTTTATCTGTTGTATACTTTATTTTATTTTTATATTATTTTTATACTGTGAAATCTATTTGCTGACTTTTTGTAATGAAAAATCTGAACATGTAAGTACTGTATTGAACTTTCAAATAAAGTATGGGGGAAAAAAGCTTTGTGGCAGGCGCAGACTATTACAGCTCAACACTGCCAGGTTATGATATGATGATAGTTGTTTTGACTGGCAGGAAAATAGAAAGATGAATTATATCTATATTAATTATTATATATTTATTGATAATAATAATAATAATAATAATAATAATTATATATATATATATATATATTAATAATTATTTTTTAACTTTCCTTTATCTTCCTTCCAATTTGCTGAAGATAACCTCCAGAAGAAGGCGCCCCTTTGTGGACATTTGAAAATAACTGGTCTATAGGATAGTATAGTTTAGATGGTGTCAACTTTTTTTTTGTTGGAAACAGCACAGATCCTAAAATGCAAAAAAAAATAAAAAAAAGTAGTTATTAGTGTTATTCTAAAATAAATACTTTATTTTGAAAAGTTTAAACGGAAGTGGTTTCCTCTTCTTCTTCGGCTTGTTTTCCTCCAGGAGATCGCAGCTGAGGCTGAGCAGTTAACAGCTTCCTCAGAGGAGAGTTTGGGATCATGGAGACACAGACACCGGCTAAACTACAGTCTGTTACCTCGCTTTTACTCACCTGAAAGTACAATAAATACTCCATCATCACCTACAACAACAGAAGGAAACTCAACATGGAGCTATAATGTCATTTAAATGTCCAGAAGCTCGTCGGAGAAGAAAAATTGGAGCAACTTAACAGGCAAGTTAAAGTTAAAGTCCTTTGTGTTGCTACAGTAACACCGTGTTTCTGTCGTCTGTTTCTTAACTTCCACACTCAAACTATCTCCTTATCTCTTCATAAAGCAAAACTAAGCACAATAGAGTCATTATTTACTGTTGCATCGTGAGTAATAAAGCAGTATTATGTGTGAGAGGAGGAATCCTGCAGGACGTGTTGTACAAGTTATCACCACCTGTTGTTGCTTGACGTCACAGATTATTTAACCAGACTTAATGATAGAGACGCACCAATTTAATGTTGTTCTTAAAAAATGTGTTGCTTTGCGAGGTCACACAGAGAAGAAACTGTGATTTAAAACTTCTTTGTGAATCAATGTTCAATTCGGCATGAAAATAATCTGACATATGCAAGTGTTTCATTCATGTAACAGCACTAGACTGTATTATTTGAGGGTTTGTTCCTGTACCAAGGGGTCCATGGTACAGTATTATAAGCTTATTAAATAGACAGATTTAATAATTGAGTTTGGTGTATTCTGTAGATATGTGTGCTGGTGATTTGACTTGTGTGGTTGGAAGTATTTTACAGATTTAAAAGTTACACAATTTATTCATTAATATTATTATTATTATTATTATCAATAATAATAATAAAATAATAATATAATATAATTACACAATATCACATAATAATATAATAATAATAATATTAATAATAATAATAATGATAATAATAATACATTTTGTGATACTGTATCGATTCTCAAAAATAATAATAATTAATAATTAATAGTTTACATGCAGAGATTAACTCAGTCAATACCTTATTTAATTTGCAAAGAGATGCACCCTCTCAAAGTAGTGTTATGATGTTGGATGTTACAGGGACTGTGATAAATGCAAATGCAGATCCTACTGTTGTGATTGCATAACAGTAAACTTTTTCTTACTTAGATTTTATGCATATTGTGCTGTGTTTTTTATATTATGACAGTTTTCCTCAAATTAGATTTAAAAAATCGCAATATATTGCCTTACTTGCAGTATATTGAATTGTACCCCGTATCGTGATGCGTATCATATCGCCAGATTCCTGCCAATACACAGCCTTACTTTTTATGCATAACCCATGTTGAGTTTTCAATGAGAGATGTGATTTAAGTGACTCCATCATGTCAAGAAGACAAATTCAGCGTATCCTCCAAACCTCTCATAGCCTGGAGCATCTGTTGATATGTGAGCAGCAGTGTGATGTTTCAGTTCAGCTTAGAAATCCACTTGTCTGCGGTGGTGTTTGGTAGCTGGTGACCCAAGTCTCGGCCCCCTGGAAGTTTCCCAGCTCACAGATTGGTGTGTCATCTATTGTTTGCATGGAAATTAGACTGCTGTTCAAAAGTTGCTGCCAGGCATTTGCATTTGGTTCTCCGACTGTAACCGTAACTAATATCACCAGCCTTGCGCATCATCTCATTTCCCTTTTTTCAGCCAAAGTATTTCCTTGCACAGGCCAATACCCTGGTTTTTCAATCTCCTCAGAAATCTGCTAATGTGCTTAGTGCTGTGTTGTCTACCTCAAACCTGAGTCACAGTCCAGGAATTCAAGAAGAGTGCATTGGTCTGGCATCCTGGTTTGATGTTTGACCGCCTTCTTTTGAATGTGAAGCTCCCTCTCTTTGCTCAGGTGGAGTGACAGTTTCATGTTTTCAGGAGGTCACATTTCATTTATTTGTTTATTTGACAGAGACAGAGCACGTTAATGAACATCTGCATAAAATGTCAACGTGCAGGAGTTGGCAAGAATGCTAATTTACATCCGTAAGCCCTAGGCAGGTAACAAAGACAGAAGTATTACAAGTGACAATATACAGATAGAAGGGCTGTCAATCGATTAAAATATTCAATCGCAATTAATCGCACAATTGTCCATATTTAATTGCGATTAATCACAAATGACTCACACATTTATTATCTGTTCAAAATCTACCTAAATGCAGTACCTGTGAAGGTTTCTGGACAATAGTTGTCATTGTTTTGTGTTGTTAATTGATTGATTTCCACTAATAAATATATACATACATTTGCATAAAGCAAGCATATTTGTCCACTCCCATGTTGATAAGAGTATTAAATACTGGACAAATCTCCCTTTTTAAGGTACATTTTGAACAGATAAGAAATGTGTTATTAATTTGCGCTTGATCGGGATTAACTGTGAACAATCATGTGAAAAATCCCAATTAAAATATTTTAATCGATGGACAGCTTTTGTTTCGGCATGACCGAGTGAACACTGGTTACTTTAGAAACTGTAGTTGATAGTGACACAGGGATGTAGGTCAAACCTGCATCGACAGCCCCCTCCTCCTGACAAGGGTTGAATGCAGAAAAACAAAAGAGATGATGATGGAAGTAGCTAATTAGTGAGCCATCTCGCTTCCTTCTCAATAAGATATAGGCTATGCTTATATATTTATTTATTCTTTTTCTATAATTTCACTTCAGTGTTCATTTTGCACTAATTAAGCTGCAAACTCTTTAAATGCTGAGTATCACTCAGACTGCAGCCTTATGCACACCGCTTCAACATGCAGAGAAACCCAAAGCTTGACAGACCTGCTGTGCCTACTTATTGTTACTCTTACTCTGATTGGACAATCACTGTTTGGGAGAGGGGTTTAGTAAACGGTCACTTGACCCTGGATAAGGTCGACAGCAAAGTGGGTATAAAACGTTACAGCAGGTGTAGCAGACAACTACACCGTAGCTGTCCCTCCTTCTCTGGGGCCCCTGGGGTCAAGGTCTGGAACTGGTTTGCAGTCTGTATGTGTGGAAAGGTAATGAAGTGACAGGAGATAATGGGTGGGGGAACAGATCACACACACTGCTTCTGATACACCTTTGAATTTTGCTGTAACGGTGAGTCATATATGACTTTTGTAATCACACCCACGAAACCTGGCATGCTAAAATGATATGCTAGATTGGGAGGTATTGCTTGTGGTTGACGTAATGTGTGTGTGAACTCAGAGCTTCAGTGGTTTACACATTTATCCAAGTTTCTCCAGTTGTGCCTCAACAGACAGGCTAGGACAGGTAGCAGTGGCCTCAGGCAGACACAACCAATATTCACTAATATGTATGTGAAAGTACAGGGCTTATCTTATTTAACAATGAATGGGTTTTATGGACATTTGGGAAGTAATGAGTCAGCTACTATAATCCATATCCATTTCCAGTCCTTTGTTCAAGGTACAAGCCCATAATACGCTTCAAAAACAAAGTTAGATCATCTAATGGCGTAATCCCCCCCTCCCTCACTTTTGTGATATCAATTTGTTTGTAACTTTCAGAAACAGAAAATATGATAATCACACCTACTTTATGCAGTGGTTGGTCAGCTGTAAGAAGATGTGAAAGGAGGCAGGGGTTGAACTTCTCAAGCTCTCTTTTCTCATTCTTCACACAACTACTTCAGTCAATTTTGTGTTTACAAGTGCAACACCATGATGTGTGCACATGTGCTCTGCTATCCCCATATGTAGTTGTGCTGAGACTACATCATGCATCATACATCAAAATCATGCAACAGACAGCGTTCTTGAAGGAGATCAGGTAGTCAGTGGGAAGTAGGGGTGTAAGAAAATGTGGATTCACACGAGTACCGCTATTCTCTCTTTCAGAGGTTGTAGCAATCTCAGTTTTAAAGCCAGAACAAAGGTACATGGAAACTGGAAACCTAAGGAATCCATTGGTACCAACCATGTCATAATTGCATGTCGCCAAGGAAGATAAATAACGCTTCAAAGTTACGCTAAGTTTGGCGATGAAAAACTATCACGGCCATTTTCAAAGGGGTCCCTTGACCTTTCACCTCAAGATATGTGAATGAAAATGGGTTCTATGTGGGTACCCACGAGTCTCCCCTTTACAGACATGCCCACTTTATGATAATAAAGCATTCTTGGGTGCCTTAACAGTGTTAGAATTACATAAATTGGGTATGACTGGAAAGCTGAGACTCTTGTGGATCCAGTGAGCCCAATTATATTCATATGTGATGATGTTAGTCCCCAAAATAGCCATTTTACATTGTGACTTCTTTTTTTTAACTCAGATTTTAAACACATGGTGATGTGTCTTTATACTCTGACGGTTTTTCTAAAATTAGATGCAATATATCGCCTTGCTTACAGTATCGTAATATATTGAATTGTTACCCCTATATCATGTTATCATATCGCCAGATTCTTGCCAATACACAGCCCTAAATGGGTATAGAAATAAAAAAATGGATGGATTGAAATCCTGGGCTGGAATTAGTTCAGTTACAGCTTAGTACTGCTATAAATAATGAAACCGCCTCATTTAGGTGACCATTTGTAATGTTAAAATGTAAGTATTACAATTTCAGTACATAAATAGTGATAATAAGATGTTAAATGATGGCCATGTAAAATATCAAAGTGAAAGTCTGAATTATTGCTCAGTTATTGCCTTTCAAATGGTTTGTTTCTTAACATAGTGGACTACCATGCGTGTTTATGTGCTTAATCACAGTCTAGCATAAGGATTATCCAGCAGCAGCTAATACCAGGACCCTGACCACAATACATGTGACAGATGCGTAGTTTCTACCAATTGTAAAGGGAATTAGGCTGGTTGGTTAGAGGATGTGACTCATCTCAGATCCTCCAGCCAGACTATGATTGTAGATTTATGCTGCTATTTCTCAGTCACTTAAATTCCAAGAATAAGAAAGCATAGGTTTTCCTTTTGTTTCGAAGACGCTTGTTTGTTGACATCCGTTATGTGTCGGGTTTTCTACAGAAAAAGGAAACTTGTACCAGACTTTACTACTGGATGTCAGAATTACTCAACATTTTATCTGCAACTTTAGATAGTCATTAACCCCTTACCATTCCACCCTCTTTTTTAAAGGGATAGTGGATGTTCAGGGGTAGATAAATAGTCAACAGTAGATGTCACATAGAAGTGGTGTACTTCATCTGAAAGCTGGGAACCTGAAGATTAATTTGAGGTGCAGCTCAGAACTGTTTGTCAAATTGTTCTAGCCATGAATGAATGAATTAATTAATTAAAATTAATTGTAAGAGTGTAGAACATGATGAAATGAGTTTGTGATGGTCATCCCCATGCTCTATTATGTCTCATAAATTGTTTCAGCATTTTTTAGGTTCATACTATTTCTTGCAAAGATTTGGGGCTAAATTTAACCATTTTTATCATTTGAGAATTGATAGAAATGCTCAATAATCCCTCCAAAATACCACATTAAGACACCAGGAAATTGAGGAACAAAATCTTCTGACATTTATAGATTTCTGCAGGAATTGCATTTTTCGGCGATTGGCTGACGAGCACTTCTGTTCGGTAAACTGCTCAGAAACCCCCTTATTGTCAATCTAGCTGAGAAAGCCATCTCTCCTCTGAATGCTCTAGGTCTGTAGTTTGTGGCTGTAAAGTTTCATGAGGCTGTGATTATCCTAGAGGTCACAACAAGTACATTTGAACAGTGAGGTCAAGTTTAAAAAATTCTCACTACAATTAAATGGCTACTATGGGGACTAACATCACACATGAATACAGTTGGGCTCATTGGATCCACAAGAGTCTCAGCTTTAAAGTGATACCCAATATATTTAATTCAAAGACTGTTTATGGACCCCAGTATGCAGAAATATTCAAATACACCATTTTAGAATAGGTGAAAATAACACATTTATACTGCATTCAAAAAACTGCATGTAATTATCATAAAGTGGGCATGTCTGTAAAGGGGAGACTCGTCGGTACCCATGGAACCCATTTTCATTCACATATCTTGAGGTCAGAGGTCAAGGGACCCCTTTGAAAATGGCCATGCCAGTTTTTCCTCACCATAATTTAGTGTAACTTTGGAGCGTTATTTAACCTTCTTCCTGACAAGATAGCATGACACTGTTGGTACCAATGGATTCCTTAGGTTTTCTAGTTTCATATGTTACCATTATCTTTACTCTTGCTTTAATAATAAGCCTGCTACAACCTCCGAACGATAGCATCCAGGCGCCATCTGATTTTTAAGAGGTTAATTAAAAATCAATAGTGTTTTGGAGAACCGATTCACTCTGGCTTCTAACTCAGGGTGTTAAGAGGTTTTAAGCAGTGAGGTTTGCTTCACTGTTGAATAAACAAAGAAAACTCAAAATCATGGGACACTGTATATATTGCACCTTTTTAACTGGTGGCTGTTTTACTGTGAGGACTATGTGAGGATGACACACACACTCAGGCATGATTCATCTTCCCATTTCCCCATTTTATGTTCTGTTAGTATCTCAACTGTAGAGACCCACCAGCTTTGTTGAGTTTTATCATTGTGAAGGCCATGCAGTATATGACTCATTCATCACAGAGTGCACATACAGTATAATCCCTGTGTATGTATAGATGGATGACAAATGAAAGGAAAAATGTCCTGCTATTCAGTATGTCACTGGACAACTGGCAGTCCACTGTTTATTTTTCCTTGACTGACAACCACAGGGGCCTTCCTGTTTACTAGACAAGGACTGTGAATTACACACAGCTTGCAGTCACACACATGAAAACACACACACGTCTTGCTCTAATCAAAACAACTCCAAAAGCCTTTTGTTTTGACAAGAGGGGTTGGGCCCAGCAGAGCCCCACTAGAGATGTGAGGAGGAAAGGTGGAGTGAGAGAAACGGGAGATAAAAAACAGCAAGGTTGCATCATGCCTTCTGTCACTCTGTGGCTCGTGTTGCTTTCCAGGAAAAAAAACTGTTTTCCCCCTCTGTTTCTCAACATGTACACACATGTCAGTGAAAAACATGGAAAACTAATCCAACCTTTTTTCAAATGTGTTTTTCCACATCCCAAAAGCTAGAGGCCTAATAGCTAAACAATAATATGTTCAAGGGTTCAAAGTTAGGAAGTTAAAAAAGTTATAATTCCCTCTCTAATATCTATTTTATATTGCTGTGAATCTCCTTCAAACTGTGTTTATTCAAGTTTCTTGGCAAAAGTTTTATTTCACAAAGTTACATTTGAACGCATCATGATAACGTTATAATTCCTCGTCCATCACGGCGCTTTCCAAGTGAATGACTGGCCAAAACACAGGCGACGTCTAGGAGAGTGGAAAGAAGAGAAGTCACGCATCATCAACGCGTCATGTCTTTGGGGTACAACACATGTGCAGTAAAAAACTGGTCTTCACTCTCCGAAATTGAGCCAATCGCAACGCATGACCGCAGCTCCAGTTACATTGCGCATGTGTTGTACCCCAAGACCCGTGTCCGGCCGTGTCCCAGCCTCTTTCAATATGCCTTGGGAAACGTGAGGCAACGCAACAGTCGGCCTTCGTCGCCACTTGTTCTTAAGGGTGAGCTCAGCCACCCTTCAAAGAGACTCATTTCAGTCACTGCAATTTAATTCTTTCTAAAGATGAGGGTTGGAAGTTAGATTGGTACACTGGCAAATTGAGTGCATCTCCTTCCGACATAACTCCCTCTTTACCATGACAACACCCACATGGCTGCTGACGCTTCAAAAAATCTTCCTGAAGCGGTTGGGATGAGTGTCAGCCATTATCTGTAAGCAAAGTGATATATGTACAGTATATAACTGGATGTAACCCACAGTGAGTGCTGGCCAGCATATGTGTATAGTGTGTGTGCATATGTTGAGAAATCCTTGCTGGCTCTGGGATCAAAAGCATTCCAACTGTTCCTCAACAGCAAATGTTTTATCCAACTGGTTTCCCACCGAGTCTCTCCAGCGAGTCAAATACCGAACAAAAATACCTGCAAGATTTATGCTTCCACAACAATTTTCTGTCCAAGCACTGTTGTTCAAGTGTCTGTGAATAAGAATTTGTTGTCAGTAAATGGATGCCAATAAATTTTTCCGGTTACATGTGTCATTATTAAAAGGCAGGACTGGGATGTGTTTGCATGCCTTGACACAGCTGGCTCATATCAGCTGCTGTAACCAGATCCAGCACAACATCTGGGTCAAGCGTGTCTGCATGTATGTGTTCTGCCTCTATATGTGCAAAATCAGCAACAGCCCTGTTTTCTAGGAACCACAATGAATAGGCTTTGAGAGTCATTGTTTTGAATGAAATTGCTGTCAGAGCTCCATTTAAGACCTAACAATACGACTTTAACCCTCACATATTAAATCCAAAGTGGTTAACATTACACATACAGTAAAGTATGGAAACACTTTGGGTTTCACATATTGCAAGGAAAAGCAGAGCTAGACATCACGGCTAAAGCTGCATGTTAACTGGACATGGACAGGAAACGTTATCGTATTGCGGTAACGTGCGGTCAAGCCAGCCGTCACTCTCATCTCCGTGGTCAAATCGGCTGACACTACAACTGTAGAGCACCCATATACTGACATTTATGTTAAATACAGTCAGACGGAGCTGACCATGGATGTATAAAGAGAACGGAGCTGACGGAAAAGGCTAGCAACGGACTTTACATCCGGTTTTCAAAATAAGGTGTTAACAAAGGGAACTGTATATAAAATACATGTATAGAAATAAGATTGATTGGATTATATTCACCAGAAGTATAAAACATTACATGTACATGAAAATACCACTAATTTGTGAGGGAAATGTCTTTTTTTTTAATAAATAATTCCTGAAAATGACTGATATATTTGACTTTAGGACATCTGACTACATACATGCTTAAAATCAAACATTTTAATGTATTAATTTAGATATTTTCAAAAGTAAAAGTATGATTCAACTTTTTCCCCATGGTCAAAAAGGTTAACAAAAATCGCAATAAATCATAATATCGAATACTAGTAGAATCGCAATTAAAAATTGCAGTACATATCGAATTGTCTCACACGTATCGTGACAGTATCCAATTGGGCGATAGGTGAATCATCCCAGCCCTTCTTCTTTTCCTCTTGAGACACAACAAACATACATTTGTGGGTTCTTGTCTTCATAAATCTCCTCCGAGACGGATCTTGAGTGGACCAATCTGCTCTGTTTTGTGTTTTTTTGGATGTACACCCCTAATGTCTTCTTTCCTTCACAGAGAGTTCAGCAGACAGGGACAGACAGAGACGGCTCTAGAGACATCATGTCCACCAGTACCATCAGTCAACCCTGCAGGCAGGACAGGAAAGGCAGTTTCTTGAAGGTATGTGCCACTCAAATAATCAAAGCTGCGGGGCAAAATAATGTTCACACACAGAACTGTAAAGACAGTAGGTATATGTGACATTTTACATGAAGGACAAGGACAAGTCTGTTAACACTCGAGGTCGAGAAATGTGGGTGGGGGGCAGCAAACCTTCCAGTTACAGGCTAAATCCTGGAGAAGATTAAAGAGGAGGAGAGAGAGGTGGAGCCAGCCTGAGCATAGCTCTGTGGTTTGTTTTCCTGTCAGGCTTTTCATCTCTTGCTTGTTCTGGTAAACTCTGTTCCTCCTGGATTGCTTAACAGAGATTTGTTTTTAAAGAGGATGTAATAGTGAGTGTCATATTCATCAGATAATGGGAAA
The DNA here is from genome assembly GCA_916701665.1 of Sebastiscus tertius. Lineage (NCBI taxonomy): Eukaryota > Metazoa > Chordata > Actinopteri > Perciformes > Sebastidae > Sebastiscus > Sebastiscus tertius. The sequence goes on along the minus strand of CAKAOH010040343.1, from coordinate 26,693 downwards.
TGGGGCTCTCATCAAATATTCCCACTTTGCTAACTCAAGAAATGACTGAATACAGGAGCCGACTGTCTACGTCTGATCACTCCAGCTCATTTTATAAGATTCATTATATTGTAACTAGAGCTACCATGTACACTAGTTATGCTTCCTGTTTCTCACACTTCCAGAAGTTGATGTCAGCTGCAGGGATCAGTCTCCATCACTGCGTCTTGTCCATTCATGATGTTGTATAGATATACATATCACCGCACAGCTGTACGTCCTTCCCACCACTATTGACGATCAAACACAAATATTTTTTTCCCCTCCCAAGTCTATGGAGAGGTAACGGTGTTACAAAAAATGTTGTAAGCACCTGAAAATATATTGCAATTGCCATCATGGTTTGGTTTGTATTGCGGTTTTTGGACCACAGTTTAGGCTTTGGTTCAGTTTGTTTCGTGCATTACACCACTGTGCGGTTCACTCGCTTAGAGGAAGCTGCTTAGTGTGCTTAATTATCTGATAAAGACAGTTCAAAGACTGATCCTTGCTAGTCTTTAGTATGAAGGCTGTGTCATTGTTTGTCTGCAGCCTGTAATAATTACAGGCCTGCCTTAAACCCACACACAGCCTTAGAGTGTAACCACACCTCGCAGCAAGCGAGCCTGACGGAAAAAGTAAAATAAAGGTGGGGAAGGTTCAGTCAGTCCAGGAATCCTTCAGTAGACCACTGAAGAGAGAAACTGCTCTAACTATCAGTACAAACTGTCATACAGGTTCTGATACCTCACAAGAAGCTTCTGGAGATACTATAGAACCATAGACAATGTATAAGAAGTGGAAGTGGTCACCGTGACGTCACACACTGGTTTGGACTGGCGTTTTGAAGCCTCAAGTTCGGCATTTTGGCCATCGGTGTCTTGATTTTTTTTTGCAACCAGAAGTGAAACAAGACGGTGACATTTTTAGGCAAACAAAATGTTATAATCAACTTTGATGAACTGAAAACACACTGTGAAAGGGTTAAAGTTATAAGACAAAAACACAGACAACACCCAGACCGGACAACGCCGTGATAGCGACCTGTCAATCACAAGGTAGCCACATCCTAAATCATCCCCTGCTTTATGGTCTATTTGACTCCAAATGGGACCATAATTTACTAAATGAATACCATGCTGTATTGAAGAAGACTTGAAACTAGTGATTGAGACCATAAACTCATGTTTACAATGTTTACTGAGGTAATAAATCAAGTGAGAAGTAGGCTCATTTTCTCATAGACTTCTATACAATCAACCAGAGGAGTCGCCCCCTGCTGGATATTAGAAAGAATGCATGTTTAAGACACTTCAGCATTGGCTTCACTCCTCAGACCCGGAGGTTTCCCAATGTATAGAACTTAAAGAGATATTTGATACGCTAACTTAAGCTAAAGCCATACACAAAAATTGTATTTCATTGTTTCATTCAATTATAGTTTTTTGCTAATATAGAGAAATATCACACAGAGAGGTGACTGGCATCAGGTCAAGGTAACATTAGGTGGCTGTAAACATGGAAGCAAACCACTTTTGACCTTCCTATACAATTTTATATTTATACTAAGGTGCTAGAATATCCTTTCATTGTACCATACATATTATTATTACGGTTGGCCAGTTATGGATGTAGAAACAGTTTAACAGTGAGTGCAGTTTTCCAGCCTTTTTCTAAATGTTTATTCTACCCTCTTTGGCGTCTGGCCAGTCCCAATGCCAAGAACACATACTTTCCTCATGACGCCTGATGTATGATTTTGTTAGTTAAGGGTGGTTTTATTGCAAACAGTGGTCACTTGATCTTGTGGAATTTTCAGCAGTGCCACTGTATGTTATTTGTGTCAGCTACATATGGCCTCAGTTTTCCTTGTAAAAGTTACTACGAATTTCAGCAACAGCTCTTGCATGTCTGTACTCACAATATCTGCTTTAGTACATGTTTGCTTTCCTATTGCACTTTTGCACCCATAGTTTGCAATCACGTTTTTCTTAGTTGAAGGGGACTGTGTGTGATTTTGGTGGCACATCTAGTGATGTTTTGGTAAAGGGGGTTGCGCTTCAACAATGGGATTCAGCACTGAGCCTTCTTCAGACGCTCTGAAGAAGGCTCAGTGCCGAAACGCATAAGCACATGAATGTTATACTCCATATCTGCTAATAGATGCCCCGAAATGTTACACAGTGGACCTTGAAACCTGTTGCTCAATGGCATTCACCTCAAACACTCATGCTTTTGTAGTTTTTCAATTAGCAATTCATATATTTTCCAGCATACTAATAATACAATGGAATTTGTACTGCATCTGAATCATGTCAGTAAAGGCTTTCGAATTTCAGAAAAATAAAAAAATCCAGTTTACAATGCAGACCGGTGACGTGATGCGATCCTATCATTTCAAATATTTTTAGATTGCGTGCCTTGTGGTAAATCAAATGAGTCAACATTTGTGATTTCCTTTGAAACGGCTGAGCTAATTTTTTCCTCTCTCTGCTCAAGAAGCTGATTTGATGTTACCCAACAGACACATTGCCCAACTAGACAGAAAACTAGGAAACGAAACCAATGACGGCAGTGTCGCACTGAGAAGAATCAGGGTCAATTCCTAATTCCAGAAAAATAATTGCTTATGGTATTCCTATGAAACAAAAGCTATCAGAACTTTCTTGTTCTTTCTTGTTCAGCTCACTGAACCTGCTTCATTACTCCCTGTAATATTTCACTGACTGAGCTGCTGACAAACAAACCCATGTCTTTTGTTTTACGGACATTTTTGCTGATCGGACGATCGCAGTCGGCGCTAACCTAAAATACACTGCATTTCCTCTAATGAAATCCACCCAGCATTCGCCTGTTGAAAGCTTAGCAACAGGATGTTCTGTTTGCACTAGCAGTAACTTAATACAGCTCTGACATGGTGTAAAGAGAGTGAACAGTAAGGCTGATATCATCGAGGTAGAATTACGCTGGATGCCTCGTTTCCTGTGAATTGTTTGTGCGTGTGAAGGCAACTTTCAAGGATCAAGCCTCTTAGACCCGCGGGAGCCCCGGCTCAGTAAAGTTACTAGTATCATATGAAACCAGAAAACCTAAGGAATCCATTGGTATCACCCCTGATATGCTAGATCTGAAGTTACGCACAAGTAACGTTGCCCTTTACAGACATGCTGATGGTCTCCACAGTAGCCATTTCATTGTAGTGAGACCATTTTTTAAATTTTGACCTCACTGTATAAAATGACCTGTGGTGACCTCTAGGATAGTCACAGCCTCATGAAACTGTACAGCCACAAACTAGAGACCTAGAGCATTCAGAGGATGGATGGCTTTCCTAGGTAGATCGACAATAAGGGGGTTACTGAGCAGTTTACCGAACAGAAGTGCTCGCCATACAAAAAATGCCGAAAAATGCAATTCTTTCAGAAATCTACAAATGTCAAAAGTTTTTGATACCAAATCACAGCATGGCTTTTTTCTATGGTGTTCCTCAAGGTCTTGGTGTCTGGTATTTGTTTTATTTTAACCATTTTAATCAATTCTCAACTGGTAAAAAAAAAAAAAAGGTTAAATTTAGCACCAAATCTTTGTAACATTTGGTGTCAACCCAAAAATTGCTGCAACAACTGGCCATCATATGTTTCTGTCATAAATAAAAAGCCCTTATACACTTCCATAATTTATTTAAATTAATTAATTCATGTTTATTTCTGACACCACGTACACCACTTCTATGTGACATCTACTGCTGACTCGCTAATCATTTAGAAGTTAAAGGAAAAATAGGAAGTCCGAAAACTTTGCATTTTGAAAGTGAAACTTTTCTAGATAGAGGTGTCGGATCGGATACTATATACTGATTAAGGCTGTTAGCATTGCTGGTTTTCTTTACTTTGTGTGTGTCTGTTGCTAATAGGCTCATCTTTGTGTGCTTGTGTGCGTGTGTGCGTGCGTGCGTGCGTGCGTGCGTGCGTGCTCACTCACACTGGTTGAGTCAGGGTCAAACTTGTAGTCTTGTGAGTAGCTTTTAGAAAAGCTTGCTCAAAGCCTCTGGTGTAGTAAAGGGTAGTGAATGCACTGATTCAGCATGACTTTAATAGCACTAACACAGGGGTGAAGGGGAGGCCAACTGCAGATTTCATACCGTCTACAGCAGATGTGCAGTGTTGAAATGGAGACCTCTGCTGGAAATTTGCCTCAGTGACCAAGAAATGCTGATACATTTAGATACTTGATATTTTGGGCAGCAGATTAAAATCTTAAGAAATTCACATACTACAGCAATTCACATATCTGCCTGTTGTTTCTTTAATAAACCGGGAAAGGCTTCGCTGAGATATATTTTTGTTCTGGCCAAAAGCAATAACAGTGAGTTACATACAAACAACATTAAACTAATAACACAATATGCGACCTAATAAGAATTGAACAAAAATGGGATTATCCTAGAAACATCCTAAAATCGCTCTTTAACAACCCAAGAGCTGTCAAAAACCAAGACAATTATTAAGACTGATCTAATACAATCAAAGAATAACTTAATGAGACTAACATTGAGACATCTAGAGTCTAAAATAATAATAAAGAGAGCATACAGTTTGAGCAGCGATGATGTAAATTCACATGATTGTCCATAGTTAATTGTGATTAATTGCAAATTAATCATTTATTTATACATTTTTTTTATCTGTTCAAAATGTACCTTAAAGGCAGATATATATTATATTTATTAGATATTTATTACTGGAAATTAATTAATAACACAAAACAATCACAAATATTTTCCAGAAACCCTCACACTTGACTATGACTTGCCCCAAACTGCATGTGATTAAGTGGGCATGTCTGTAAAGGGGAGACTCGTGGGTACCCATAGAACCCATTTTCATTCACATATCTTGAGGTCAAAGGTCAAGAGACCCCTTTTATTTTCAGCTCCACCTCATCGTCGGTCCAAAGCAAAGAAATCTCTTGCTGTACCTTTCACCATTACTGTTCTTCCTTCGTAGTATTTTCTGCAACTGAACAACCGAACCACAGTGTGGATAAATCTGCTTCCGGTTTACAGCGGCACATGCATTTCCAGTGTACCTGAATGGTCGTGTGATATGCGTATTCAGTTTTCGTTTTAAAACGAAAACATATTGGTGTGAATGTGGCCTGAATGTGGCACTTCCTTTTGGTCGCAAACCCACCATTTCGCCATGCAAATATGACAGTTAAAAAGTTACTTTTCGGTATAGAGCCAGTTTAAAGAACAGCTAAAGTCATGTAGATAATTTACAACATATGAAATGGAGAACAGGTTCTGTTATTTAAACTTGGAAGATTTTGTGTTGTGTGCCAAACCAAATCCAATAAAACTTTTATTGAAGCTACATTTGTGTGAAAACGACACTACGAAGAACATTGTCCTTACGTTAAGCATTTCTACTGTGGATTTGAACACTAAATGATGAAAGCTGACCTCCATGGGATCTGTGAAGGCATGTGATTTCTATCAGCTCAGGTATTTATGTAACCTGGAACAAACCGTTTCATACATGAAGGTTCCTTCACAGACGGGCTTTTATGAATTATTTCCTGCTAGTCTTCCTCTTTAGTAACTCTGGTTGGTCAGTAGGAAGTGGAAGGCCGGGGGTAGATTGTCTCACCCACTCATCCACCAACCCACACAACCTCAAGCTTGCAGAAATGAGAACCGGTCCAAACCTTAAGTAAAACATATTTCTGTAGGCTGAAAACAACTCCACCACGAATACATGTATTGTTTCAGTTTGAACTGATCTCTGACTTTTTATTTTTCCTTAAAATAAATGTGTTGTTCTGTGTGTCTCCTTGTAGCTGATCGACTCGTTCGCCTGGGAAATCGGCACATTGAAGAAGGAAATGGGGAAAAAGACTGAGCCTGCAGAAGGAGACCAAAAGACAGACACACTCCTTGGGTGAGCTCATAGCGTACACATAAGACAGTTGTCTGGTTTTGACTGTGTGTGTGTACAACATACATTTCTATGTCCCAGCCAGCCATTTGATTTATTGTCATGCAGTTACCAATGACTTCCAGCAGAGAGCACTCTTAAAAGGCATTATACTGTATATTGTGTTATGTGAAATGTAGTTTGAAATGTGATGACACAAAGCTGGCACCAAGCTGGCATCAAGCTATATCAGGGATCGGCAGATGGCATGACGAATTGATAAGCTGTCCGAGAACTGTTATGTATTTTTGTTTGGACTTCTTCCTGTAAGTCTTCGTACCTGGATGATATCTTAAACTAAACAATCCTCTGGTGATATTAATGCAATATCAGCTATGAAAAGAAGTGTCTGAATGTCTAGCATACCTTTGCGGGAATGCTTAGTGTGCGTTTCCGGTAATTCATTTTCTAAGACATAGTTTCAGGCAGTATGAAGTCACTGTGAATTCCAGTTAATTCATCTGTTTTTGATTTACAGTGTTGACGTTAGTCACCGAACTAGTCGTCAGCTGTCTGAAATTTGTTCCTCTAACTGTCAACACAGTGCTGCACACACATTTTTAAAGTTTGTGTGTGTGTGTGTGTGTGTGTGTGTGTGTGTGTGTGTGTGTGTGTGTGTGTGTGTGTGTGTGTGTGTGTGTGTGTGTGTGTGTGTGTGTGTGTTCAAGTCAGTACTTGCTGGAGGGGTGGAAAGAATTGTGATTAATATAAGTAGCAGTAGATTATTAGTCGATTAGTAATAAACAGTGTAAACAAGTACTTCCATTTTACTTCTACTCTACTATGTTTCAGAGGGAAATGATCAGGCCACTCCATTTATTTGACATCTATGATTAAAAGTTGCTTTACAAATTAACATTTTACAAAACACGATGTATTGTTAGAGGCATAACTATTCAACGCTGTGTGATCTAGCTCCGACGCGGACTGATTTCAAAATGTACCAGGTACTTGAGAATCTCCTTCGTCTTCCCTTATCTCTCCGTTCTTGCAGTGGAGTCCTACAGCCGTTTTGATTTGTCCGTCAAGCTGAAACATTATTAACTTGAGCAGACACGTCTTTGCCTCGATTTGCATCACCTGCCCACCTGCAAAAAATGCGCAAACTCAGATTTTTGTTTTCAAGTTGTAATACGCTCCAGGGTGGACACTCCTTCACATCTCCTTGAGTTTACATGTTGTGCCCGCTATCGGTTGAGCAACAGCAGACTTGTCCTTTTCTGCACAGACTGCAGTTAAAATAACTCTTTTTGATGAATGTCTATTTTTTGTTTTGGTACAGGAAGGACCATGTAAGAAGTTAGGTTATCTAACTTAGTGACTTAACTCTAATCAACCTATCGCCCAGTGTTTTGTCTCTGTCTTGTCATTCACTATGTGGTTCAAATAATTGTGAAGTCTCTCACCAGCTTAAAATAAATACAAAATTGTATGCTCTCCTTTAGGGCTGCAACTAACGATTATTTTCATTGTTGATTATTTTCTCGGTTAGTTGTTTGGTCTATAAAATGTCAGAAAATGGTGAAAAATGTTGATCAGTGTTTGACGTCCTCAAATGTCTTGTTTCGTCCACAACTCAAAAATATTCAGTTTTCCTTGTTAGGAAATTAGAAAATATTCACATTTAAAAAGTTAAAACCAGAGAATTTTTGCTTTTTTTCCGTAAAAAATTGCTGAAACCTATTATCAGAATAGTTGGAGATTAATTTAATAGTTGAAAACTAATCAATTAATTGATTAATCGCTGCCGCTCTATTCTTCTTTACAGAGAAATTGCTCTCATCCTGCCAAAAATAAACTTGTTATTTATGGCAATATTCCAATCACACTGGAGTTAGTCTGACATCCTGTTAACGTTTGCTGCAACATTCAGTGGTGATATAAGAAAGTACATTACAGAGATGGCATGTTTGTTTTATCTTGTTTTCAGACTGGGTGAAGAGGTGGGAGGTCTCTTCCTGCAGGCCTCCCCCTGTGCTGGGATGGCAGCGGGGCTGGCTGGAGCCAGAGATTCGGGCTACGATTCCCTCCATCGGCGGCTCAGCGTTCTGGACCGACTGGTGCATACACATGCTGTGTGGCTACAGCTGGGCCTCAGCCACCAGGATGCCACACGTATCCTGCAGAGCCAACCCACTGGGGTGAGGAAACAGCAGCCACTGTGACTCCTCGTATCCACACTGTTGACTTAAAGCTTTTACTTTACCCACACAGACGGGCAGAAAAAATAACTTCAACACCTCCTCAGTTGAGGAGGTTTTGACACACCACAAACTACAGCCTCCAAAATCAGTGCTACCAGTCAACTCTTCTTTAAAGAGGACCTATTATGCAAATTTTCAGGACCAGACTTGTATTTTAGGTTTCTACTAGAACATGTTTACATGCTTTAATGTTCCAAAAACGCTTTACTTTTCTCATACCGGCTGTGCTGCAGCACCTCTTTTGCTCCGTTTACGCTCCTTTAAAACAGCATTTTAAAACAAAAACAATCTCCGTCCAGGCGAACATTTTAGGGCAGTTTCAGAGTTAATCTCTATCCATACTACCAAGCCTGTAAATGCATATCTCATGGCCATTCACCTACACTGGGCATGCATGTGCTGGTCTTAACAGGCAGCAACGCTGGACACAGGAAATTGATGCAAAGCGATCAAATAATAGCTTGCCTCCTGCGCATGTAGGCAGTAGTAGCATTATAAAATGCAAACTTTAACTGCACAACAGCTGCTAGCATAGACAACAAGGTCAGCATTGCTTTTTTAACTCATTATCCATGTTGAAATGAACCACTAGTGGTTGAAGCTGATGTTGTTTGTTTTCTTCCGGATCAGTCAGGGAAGGACACGTCATGACTGACCCAATCAAGAAGCGAACGTGGGTGTCCGCGTCATCGTTTTGTCAAACTATATAACACACTAAAGGAAAGGGAAAAAGTACAAAAGTAGCTTTACAATGTCGTAATATGCTACTGCAGTACATTTAAGAAAGACTTACTGGGTTGAACATTATAGACATGACCACAAATTCACAGGCTGACCATCCACGGTCCAGACATACACTCGGTTTTGACCGAGTCTTGTTCTACAAATCCAGTCACAAATGTTGTGATTTATTTTACTGAATTGTACAAAAATATAATGACTTCACCTCAAGTGCCACTCATAAAACCAGTATTGACTGATTTAAAGCCTCAATTGCTTTCAAAGAGTTTAACACTCACAATAATCTGCTTCATCAGGAGTTTGAGGTTTAATTTACAGTGATCGCAACATAAGCGAACAACTGCGATTCAAATATTTCTAAATCCTGATTGGTGCGTGGAAGTACATGACAAAACAAGACCTTTTCCCAACTAAGCCCTCTTTAAATTAGTGGTAAGCACACAGACAAATACACTGAGACATTAATCTCTCAAAAGACACCTAAGTCATCAAAAGTCCATCAAGAATGACGCAGTTCTTCAAGTAAACAGTGAAGTTAATGTTTTGATTGGATGTTTCCTCCCCTGGCCTGCAGACATTCATGGTGAGGAAGTCAACCAGCCTGCAGAGGAAAGTAATATCTCTACGCATGAACAAAGACTCTGCGGTTCCCGTCAAAGACTTCCCTGTGAAGGAGAGCCAGTACAGTAAGCATCTGTGAACCCGTACTTCATGTGTTCTTTCTGTCTGTTTTTTTCCTTTGAAATGCATGAAGCTGCCAATCAGGTTATGTTTTCCTCCAGCAACACAAACTATTAGAGTGGAAAGTAACAGATTAAACACTGGAAATACCCACTCTGCCCTACCCAGTGGCAATATATGCGTGTTCAGGTAACAGCAACAATTGGCTCGGTTCCTCAGCTGGCAGGCTGCTGTAACAATGTGGCCTAGTGTTTGTACAGAGTACTTACAGTAGTCACGTTTAGTGTGTGCAGCCTCTAATTATCGTCCACGCCTTAATTAATATGACCCACATCCGACTATGACCAAGGAATCTGTGTCTGTACGTATGCATGTGTGTCCTTCACATATCTCAAGAACCGTTCATCCAACTACTTCACACCTTGTGGGTGTATTGCTGGGGACGCAAGGACGTGCAGTGTTGAAGTCACTTTGTCACACGCGACACATTCAATATTAATAAACTTTGAATAAACAACCGAACAGCGCTCTGTGCCGCAGCGGGGGCGGGGCTTGAGGACTCTGCAGTCGAGAGTCGAGCATGTCGTTGGCAGCGGGCCTTCACGGGCTGCAGCTCATTGACTGCAGTTCACTTTTATTGCTGGATGCTGGATATACTAACGCTACAACCAAACTCTTCTTCACTTCTTTGAAGACAACGAATGATGAGCGGGTCTCGACAAAGCTGCAAGCAGCACTTCCGGGGGCCACATGCCCACTTTATGATAATCACATGCAGTTTGAGGCAAGTCATAGTCAAGTCAGCACACTGACACACTGACAGCTGTTGTTGGGCTTGAGTTTGCCATGTGATGATTTGAGCAAATTTTAATGCTAAATGCAGTACCTGTGAGGGTTTCTGGACAATATTTTTCATTATTTTGTGTTGTTAATTGATTTACAATAATAAATAAATACATACATTTGCATAAAGCAGCATATTATATATTCTTCCTCTTCCATCACCCTATTCAAATTAGTATATCACTGAATCCACTGTTCTTTTCTTCTTTGTTCTGTTCTATTTTTAGTTTCCTTAAAGAACAGGGATTTTCCTGAAGCTCAGACCAAATATCTCACTGCTCTGAATGTGTGAAACGTCTCGTTCTTGTACCTGTGTGTGCTGGCACTTATGTACCAGACTGGAATTTCCAAATGCTTACCTAATGAATGTATGTGCTGCGTGGAAATCACCGCCCGCTGCAGCCTTTACTCTCCCTTTATGCTGACTACTCATAAAACCTTTACACCGAAGAGTCTGTGACGTCTCTCTGATCACCTGAAGAGAACAATACACAAGAGCAATAAATACAGTGGTTAATTCATCGAGAGATGCTTCATGCTAAACCTGTTTAATGTCTTCCTCAGTGCATTGACAGGGATTGTAGTTATTTGATTATTTCCTTTATTGTGCAGCAATGTGATTTGAGAATGCAAATGCAAAACTTTTTTTTTCGAATTAAAGATTTTAGAAACATTTTTTGTTATATTATATTAGAATTTCTCTTTACGTCCGACCTCAATCAAGAAATCAAATGCTCTGGCACTTGATTTAGTACCTCAGTAATCATTGTAAACATGAGTTTATGGTCTCAATCGCTAGTTTCAAGTCTCCTTCAATACAGCATAATGTCCATTTAGTAAATTATGGTCCCATTTAGAGTCAAATAGACCTATATAGCAGGTTATGCTTTCTTGTGATTGACAGGTCGCTACCACCGCGTTGTCCGTGTTTTCGTCTTACAACTTTAACCCTTTCACAGTGTGTTTTCAGTTCATGAAATGTAATCGTAACCTTTTTGGTTGCCTGAAAATGTCTTATTCAGCATTCGGTTGTACTTAGCTCTCACCCTCTCGTGTCATTTCTGGTTGCAAAAAAATGACATGTAGACGGCCAAAAACCAAGGTGGCGACGGACAAAACTCAAAACGGCAGTCAACAAACCAATGGGCGATGTCACAGTGACTACATCCACTTCTTATACAGTCTATGGTTGGCCGGCAAAGAGTTGAACCTGGCCTAACTCTTGTTGCAACTCAATGCAATGTCATCTTGCAAGGTGCTGCGTTGGCCTTTCAAACATGCACACATGCAAACACACATTCCTGTTTACCCTGGATAACATTATGGTCCCTTTGATATCTTTACAGGGTCTTTCATCTCAGTATTATAAACCACTGGCTGAGCAGTGTTTTGGCATCTGATAAACCTTCAAATACCTTGGCTCTATTACTCACTTTTGTTTACGTCATCAACTCGTCAGCACCTGAAGCAACACGTTTTTCTATCACAGCATTTTTTGGGCAGGTGTGAAAATGCCTTTAGAGTCTACAGCCATGCTAGCATCTCTTTGAGACTGCGCTTTGAGCAAAATGCAAACGTCAGCATGCTAACATGCTGATGCAAAGCAGGTATAATGTTTACCATGTTCATTCGCCTTATTGATAAGGCTTACTAGGGCTGTCAATCAATTAAAATATTGTATTGCGATTAATCGCGTGATTGTCTATAGTTAATCGCAAATAAATTGCAGTTTTTATCTGTTCAAAATGTACCTTAAAGGGAGATTTGCCAAGTATTTAATACTCTTATCAACATGGGAGTGGACAAATATGCTGCTTTATGCCAATGTATGTATATATTTATTATTGGTAATCATTTAACAACACAAAACAATGACAGATATTGTCCAGAAACCCTCACAGGTACTGCATTTAGCATAAACAATATGCTCAAATCATGACATGGCAAACTGCAGCCCAACAGGCAACAACAGCTGTCAGTGTGTCAGTGTGCTGACTTGACTATGACTTGCCCCAAACTGCATGTGATTATCATAAAGTGGGCATGTCTGTAAAGGGGAGACTCGTGGGTACCCATAGAACCCATTTTCATTCACGTATCTGGAGGTCAGAGGTCAAGGGACCCCTTTGAAAATGGCCATGCCCGTTTTTTACCAAAATTTAGCGTAAGTTTGTTTGTTTGTTTTACTGATTTTCCAGTTTCCTGTGTCTTAATCATGTTGTTCTGTGCTCCTGCAGCTTTCTCTTTGGTGGGATCAGGCCTGAGCTTCGCAGACCTTTTCCGCCTGGTGGCTTTCTGTTGCATCAGCAGGTGAGTTCATCACCCAGAAATACTCATGATCACAGAAAGACATGCAAACCACACTGTTGTGATCCATGTTTCACCTATATTTTGAATACATATATATTACACAAACCATTATCTATCTACATCAGAGGTATTCAAACTGGGTGCATGTGAGAGTTGAAGGGGGAGCGCAGAGGGAGAGATGTGAGGCGCGAGTTTGCATCAAAATTCGTTGTTCTTCTCTGAGTCATAACTCAGTCAGATCTGAACACGCAGGCATGATGGACGTATTGTTATGTTCAGTGTGACTCACACTTATAATAAATGTCCATGAATCTGTTTTGAAATCATAGAAAGAAGAACTCCAGAACTTGCCTGAGAATCATCAAATTTTCTCCAGTGTCAAAGTAACCCAGGGATAGTTGTCTCTGTGCATCCATGGCTACACTGAAAACAGGAACTAGGAATAGCTAATTCAGCATACCTTTAGTGGTGCCACTTTGCAAAAAAGTTTCACTATCAATATTTATGTGATATCACTAAGGCTCAGAATGCTGCTGACACCATAGAAATAGCATATAGGAGTAGAACAGACATTCCCATTCAAATCAACGTAGCAGGATGGGCAGAGCAGAACCATTTTTATGTGTACTGTTGCCATAGAGACCGTTGTAACGGGCTGACCTGCATGAACTAAATCGACTTGCAGCAAGTCGCGGACTCACTGAGGTGAGGTTTTGCAGTAACAACGACTAAACGAGCAGGGGAGTAGTAACGTTACGAGGCACATAAACGTAAATGAGTCAAATTGAACAACTTAATGCTTCACCCACACACTCACAGCGGAGGAAAGCACATCGCTATCGCCACATGAGTGACAACTTTGTTCGGCTCATTTTTGTAAGCAGTGTTGCATTGAAGCATGGTGGAATTAACAAGATAGCTAGCGAGCGGACAGCTGGCTGGTTGGCTCTTGGCCTGGTTCCGCCAGGGGTTGGTGCTGCACTGATGAGGGAAAAAGAGCCAAACAGCGGGCTGGTGGCCAACGGCAGTGCCGGTGTCGTGCCAAAAAGTGATCGTCCGCCAAAAATTGATTTCCACTGTATTGCCCAGTTTAGTCTACAGCTGCTTTAACCTGGATCAAAGTCATAACGTGCAAATACACATAACTGTATGTCCGTGGTATAATAGCAAAGATATGTCTTTATGAAACCTTAACGTTTCTTGTAACAGAATAATCACAATTGTGTTTACAGTGTAGTTGTCAGGCATGTCATTTGCGGGATATAGGCAATAATGGGCTACTATTGTTTCTGATAATGTGTTTTGAATGTCTAATAATCTCCTTTGCATTATGGCTATGCATTATTTTACCTGCTCTGTGCCCTAGATTATAACCAACCCAGTACTTTTTACCTTTGTTATACCACGGACATAAAGTTATGTGTATTTGCACGTCATGACCGTTTGATCCAGATAACAGCAGCCGTAGACTAGACACTGGCCGATAAAGCAGTTCTTGGCAGATGATCAGTTTTTGGCATGACACCGGGTCTAAACAGTCCTTCTGCCTGGGTGACAAGCTACCTATCTAACTAGACAGATAGCTGTCTCCAGGAGCTGCGTCCGTTCTCTTCCCGGTGAGCTGCGACCACACACTTTTTACGGCCCCATTGACGTGGTTCTGTTGTCACCATAACAACTAACAACATCGCCATTTTCTTTTGTACAAGTCAAATTACCACAGTAAACCCTTCAATGACCTTCTACTCCTACTATATAACTACGACTGAGACTCTCCTCTATTCATTCATATACAAATATTTACCCTGTGTTGAAAACTTGTGCGCAGTAAGACACAAAAAATAAACAACTTAAAATTCCACCTGGGGGGTGACGGGGGCTGTGTTTGTTTGGTGTATATATAAGATTTGTACCACATGCTGTTTCTTTTGTTTATAAAATAGGGCAATAAGTACTCTATTCAAAACACATAATTTAAGTATATTGATGTAGAAATAAAATCTACTAATCATATATTCCAAAATAACCACACGTAGTATGTTCACATGCAGAATATATAAATCTACATTTTACAGTGTAACTCTTAATAGATTTGTTGTTCTTGTGGACAGACGACAGTCTTAGTTCGGTCCTTATACAACACAACAAAGCTATAAATCATAACGAGGGCAAAGAAGGAAGTGACAAGGATGTAAAAATAAAAACATTCCACCTTTACCCTTTATCTAAGTTAGGAACCACAGATGCATTTTTAGATGGTTACATAGTTGGAATAGAAATGCATGACTAGTGTGTAACTATTCCATTGCTCATGGCGCCACTGCTGCCGCAGCAGTCAGATTTGTCTTATCTTGACTCATTGTTGTGTAACTGTAACAGGGCAGACAGTGAGCCTTTTTTTTAATATTTTTGGAGACACTATAGTTCTTTCAGTAGTTACTTTGTCAGCCAACAGTAGCAGATCATTGAAATGTTACAAACCAATAGTATGCAGAAAACAAAGTTCAGTTTACTGTTATGAGCTTTTTCTAATTAACCTCAGTTCTAGATAATGATTGTTTATTCTGGGTATGGTGCACGGGCACGAGACAAACTTAACAGGGACCCACACATAAAAAAACTGTTCTGTTGTGCTGCTAGAGGTAAAAAACACAGCTTAGCATTACTAGCTGTCAAAGTACATAACTTTTAGGTTGTAGCTGGCTCAGTTTTAAAGCTAGAGTGAAGATACTGGCATCATATGAAACTAGAAAACCTAATGAATCAATTGGTACCAACCATGTCATACTAGCTTGTCAAGAAGGAGTCTAAATAACGCTCCATACTTAAGCTAAATCTTGTTTAGGAAAAACTGTCATGGCCATTTTCAAAGGGGTCCCTTGACCTCTGACCTCAAGATATGTGAATGAAAATGGGTTCTATGGGTACCCACGAGTCTCCCCTTTACAGACATGCACACTTTATGATAATCACATGCAGTTTGGTGGAAGTCATAGTCAAGTCAGCACACTGACACACTGACAGTTGTTGTTGCCTGTTGGGCTTCATTTTGCCATGTTATGATTTGAGCATATGTTTTAAGCTAAATGCAGTACCTGTGAGGGTTTCTGGACAATATTTGTCATTGTTTTGTGTTGTTAATTGATTTCCAATAATAAATATATACATATATTTGCATAAAGCAGCATATTTGCCCACTCTCATGTTGATAAGAGTGTTAAATACTTGACAAATCTCCCTTTAAGGTACATTTTGAACAGATACAATTTTTTATTTGTGATTGATCGTGATTAACTATGGACAATCGTGTGATTAATCACAATTAAATATTTGAATTGATTGACAGTTCTACTTAGCATGTTTTAATGACTTACACTTTACTTATATTATTTGTATTTATTTATTGTTTGTCCTAAATACCCAAAATGCCATTTCACATATGTCACTTTATGTGCCTTTGGTTTCTACAATAGTTCAACAACTGCAGTCTTTTATCATATTTAAAGCATGCAGGTTTCACTGAGAGATTATGTCCTTCACAAATCTGCAGGTGAAACCTTCAGCTTTGATCACTCGGGGTTTGAGGCCTTTGGAAAGCTTGTAAAAGACACACTGGGAGGAGAGCAGCAGGCGCATATTACCCTTGGGCCGTGTGGTTGAATATACACCACACACCCAGGCTACGCCACGCTTCTCTCTCTTCCAACTAAGTGACTCACACTCTGTTTGGAATAGGTTTTCAGTACCGCCCTCATTTACTGGATTTTCCTTTTTCTGTTGACCCAAGTCCTTTTTTTCCCTTTCACACAATCTTTTCTCTTTTTCTTAGGGATGTGTTACCCTTCACTCTGAAGCTTCCAGAAGCCATCGCTTCAGCCACAACGTCTGCTGAACTGGAGGAGGTTGCTAAACTTGGAGCAGGTTTGTTCTGAAATTTGAAAATACTGTATATTTGGGGAACAAGCATGCAGTTGGGGGAATCTGTGAACTAATGGCAGGTCATTATATGAAGATTTCTTGATGCATTGCAGCAGAAAATAACAGAATATAGATAAAAAGACAATAGATAAAAACAATCATGCTTCATGCTGAGAGCGATTCCTTTAATATTTGCAAATGAAGCCGTTTACACGTGTACAAATTAACAGTCTAGAAGGACAGAGACATCTCCAGAACGGTTTTGTGCAGAGGTATAGTATCATTGTGTCATGTCATGAGTTGTTTATTATAAATATTCCTTAATTGCATCAACAGAGACACTTCTCCAGTCAGTTTGAATCAATCATTGGTAGTATTGCATCAGTCCTTTTTGCAGCTAAACTGATTTGTGCAGTTCCCTCAGCTTTTTGCTGATTCAGAAAAGTAGAGTGTTTATTTCCATCCCACATCTGTTGTGTGTAAAAGAAAAAAAAATTTCCCCCCGAGGCGTGACACTCGTAAAGCCCATCTCAACCACATTCCCCCTCTGCTCGAAAGATTAACTGGCATGCTTGTGCTAAATGACTCACCCCCGGGGACAAAAGCCTCTTCCAGGCCCAGATCAGTGCTGCTCAGCTGGGCATGGACTCAGGCGAGAGCTGTGTGCCTCTGGAGCTTTTTCCTTTTCCTCCCAGCTGCGGAAAGCCTCGGCCTTGTTACAGCCGTCACCACAAAATGTTGTCATTCATATAATCTGACACCTCCATCTCAAAAAAAGGTATTTTTTACTGTAATGAAGAGTGGTTGTTATTATCACACGATCATTTCATTTATTTCTTAAAAGAGCAGACATTATTTTGACTACCTGCTTCTTCTAACTTATACTATGTACATTTTTACTTAGTTTGACGGAAAAATAAAGGTTTAAAAGTGTGTAGGTGTTGGTGGATTTATCTTCCACACCACTGGCCTTTACATAACTCACTCAGTGTGACCTTTCTGTCCATTCAGGCTCGGGTGCAGTGACTCAGCTCTGAGCTATCATGTGTACTCTAGGCTGATTCAGCCAGACTTCCAGTGTCCCTCAGCCTGACAGCCTCTTAAAGAGTTCAGGATGACACACAATGATTTGATGAGACTCTCATGTGGTCTCAAATGATCTCTTGTATTCCTCCGTCTGTCTCTCTCTCTCTCTTTCATTCATTCATAAAAGGGTTCCTGTTTAGTGAGGTGACACAATGGCGGGTTTTGTGTCTATGAAGGTACTTGAGCGGCAGTGAATAGTTGATCTAAAAGGCAGTTCTGACGTATACGAGCTACATTAATGGCTGGGAAAGTTGAGAAAAGAGCACTGTTGACTCTGACGTCTTCACAGTGTCGTATCACCTGTTATATGTTGCTCCACCTGTGATGACAGGTTGGTTTCGGAGGCAGTTTGTTATCTTTTGTGATGCCTTTTGGAGGCTTGTCTGTTCATTCATCAAACTCAAAGCATGAGAAGCTTGGCAGGGCCAGTTTGACCCGTCCTTTGAGTTTTTATTTGCACTTTGGTGGTGTATTTATACAAGGGATCAAAATCGATGCAGAAGAAACAAGAGCTTCGTCTTTGTTATTCCATGCATTCTTCTTCTTTGTTTAAGGCACTTGACTCACATTGGCTTCACTTTTCAGACCCAGAGGTAGCTCACTGGTACAGATGATCTTTTTTTTCCCACTCAAACAGCTTTTAGACACGGCACAAAAATGTACAAAAAAGGCGCTGCACCTCAGCTGTATAATGGCAGGGAAAACCCTAGGTTTGGAGTTTGCTATAATGGTAGGTTAGAAGTTAAAGAAACAGGTTTGTTCCTGAAAAATCCTGGCTCCAATCTCAAATATTAGTATACAGTATTTTCCTAATAGTTTTACATAGTCACACAGGTGGACCGTGCGAAGAATATCAAATTTGACAATTTCCTGTTTTAACGTCAAGTTGAACAATCTGCTAAGTAAATCTGACAGACGGCGCCACATATCAGTTAAGATTATTTCTCTCTCTCAGCTTTAGAGCTGCTACAAGTTCTCGTTTTCCGACCTTTGAGATCACACTTGTTGCCTTTCATCACTCAAGTTTTGGAGCATGTTAAAGGGAATGCAGCGTGATAATCAAAGTCAAATCTACGACCCACATTGGCATGTAATACGTATACCTTTGTTTGATCTACATAGTTGCTGTACATTGTACTAAGCCAAGTGAGTAATTATGTTTTTGAAATATTCCCAGCTCTGCAAGAACCAAAGCGACTGACTTAATGTCTCGTACAGTCTGTTAGTTCAGTCTATTTTTGGCTCCAGTTCAGCTGTCATATACGTATGTCTCTAAATGTTGCCCTAGACTTAACCTTGAACTTTCCCAGTTCTTACGTCAACTACAAGAAACCACATTCCTCTCTGCTCTCAGTCCTTAGTGTACACATATATGAGTGTGTTTGAACACTGTATAGCAGCACTTTGCTGCGCTTTGCATATACTTGTGTGAACATGAGTAAAACTATCTGATGACGTAATAATAAAGCCGGGGTAGGCAATATATTTTTGGCATCATTGGACAAAAAAATTCCACAATAACCGTTCAGCATATTGTAATTCAAGTGTTCTGAGAGAGAACTAGACTTCTGCATTTCCTCGTGTCTCTGATTTCAGGCTTAAGAAAATCTATCCCTTGACGGGAGACTTTGGTCAATCACAGGTCATTTCAGAGAGAGAGCGTTCCTATTGGCTGTTCTACAAATGCAGATGTGCGTGCACATCTCTTCAGATCGTGAAAGCCTGATTCAACGGCGGAATATACTGGAGGAAAAGTTGCTATTCCAGCTTTGGCAACAACTGCCTACGCAAAGCAACCCAAAAAAGGAAGACAAAAAGAGTGACTATGTCAGCGAAGCGTTTCAGAGATGGAGAGAAAATTATGCTAATAGTTTTGCCTTCTGCTTACGGCTGCGGCTTGCGCTGGGAGTTAGCCTCATGGCTACAGTAGCTACAGCAGTAGCTCGGGGAAATTTCCTCTCCACCTTTTCCTCACAACTGCCGCTAAACTATTAGCAACATTTTCTCTTTATTTTTCTCTAATAGATAGGCCTTGTGCGTGAGCTCGCCGTTGCGGAGCAGCTACGGTTAGCAGAAGGCTAAACTATTAGCAACATTTTCTCTCCATCTATGAAACACTTTGCCGATATTGCAGCTCGCTAGAGCCTCGAATCACAGTATGTCAGGCCCACAAGTTTGCAAAGAAAACAGGACGGTAGTACTCATGGAATTGACGCTCTATAACGACACCAGGAACAAAATGAGGATCGGGATGATGTTTGAAATGAATGACTTGTACTCCTACAGGTCACTGTATGAGGTGTGTGCACCATAGATATGTAAAGAGAACTGGATACAGCTTTGGAGGTGGACTACTGTTCATTCCTATGAGAGTTGCTCAGTGGTGCATGAAGCCAAAATGGCTCAGTTGCCGAGTGATAAAGTACCCTGATCATCCGGCGATCTGCCGCATCCATTGGGCCCATAGAGCAGGCACAGTAGCGTTTCCTTTAACTCAGCCCCCCAGCCCTCGCTCTATCCCTCGGTCTGGGTCTCATTCACATGAACGAAGGAAGGAAAATAACTCTGGATTCAGCTATTAGTGCATTTTACAACTTTTAGGAGCTAATGATTTAATTAAGGGCTATTAGAGTGTTCATACTGGGAAGTTGATTCACCTCAAAAACAATTATCCACTGATTTACAGACGTCTCTTTCCCATTTGTAAATATGGGAAAAAGTGAAATGCAAAAATTTGCTTCAAAGCCTGGCGCTCTTCCTTGGGTTTTGGAGAGGAGAGCTACAGGATGAGGGCTGTATTTCCAAATTTTGGCATTTTCTTTTACTTTTCCAGAAAACTGCCTACCCTGGGGAACCACTTGAAAAAGCTGAAAAGTCATTATGGAATTTTTGCCCAATAACACCAAAAATAACCTGCCTCCTCCAGCTTTAACCACAAAAACAAGTAATAGAAGAGACAGTAAACAAGTAGTAGAGTAGGAGGGGAATAGGAAAAACGTGTCTCAGTGTGTCAGAGAGAGAGAGACAACAACAGAGAGAGACGGACTACGCAACTTCAACAGAAAGGGAGGTAGAGAGGCGGGAACAGCCCGCCCACATACACATTACCAGGAGTGAGTCATAACACAGATTGAGCCATGAGTGAGCCAGAGAGTCGAGTTTCAGCTTGTGCAGACGCAGCGGTGTGTCCTCTGCAACACTATCAGAACCGTACAGAGAAGTTAGACCGAGTGTGAGATCAACAGCTCGTCTGTGTGTCATTGAGCTTTGGGATCACAGTGAGTATTGTTGTCCTCTCCTTTCTGCTCTGTAGTTGTGTGAAGGGAGCTGCTCTGTGTCTGGTACTAGTATTCCTCATGCGGTATTGTTCCCACTGGTGTGTGTCCGTCTTGTTTTGCTCTGTCTGGTACGGCTTGGACTCTAAAGGTTCAACACATTTTTGTAGTTTAGTGCTATTTTCTTCTTTCTTGTTTGCCGGGAAAAAAGCTCCCTGAGGAGCTGAGCCTCTCAGTCAGCAGGGATTTTTGCACGAAGCAGCATTTAGAGGTTTTGTTGAGAGTGGTTATAATTGCAGGACTTGCACTGAGTCATTGGGAGTGGAGGAGAGGACACACGTTTAAGTTGGTATAAGTTAAGTTAAGCATTTTTCAGTATATGTTGTTTTTGCTGCTGCACAGTTTGGTCTGAGTCTATACAATTGTCAGCTACCAAAGATGGGAAAACAAAAGATAAAGTTTCTTTGCACATACTTTGAAAAACACTAAACAATCACCTTTAGGCTGTAATTCTTGCTGTTGGAGTCAAATATCTGCATATGCTCATTAAGTAATCTGAAATACACAAAGCTATATATTAGGGCTGTCAAAGTTAACGAGATAACGTGTTAACGCAAATTTATTTTAACGCCACTAATTTCTTTAACGCAACTTGTGATTTTTAGTTTGTAGCGAGCTCAGTTTTGAAGCTAGAGTGAAGATACTGGTATGATATGAAACTAGAAAAAACCTAAGGAATTTCATACTAGCTTGTCGCAAAGGAGGTTAAATAACGCTCCAAAGTTATGCTAAACTTTGGCGAGGAAAAACTGGCATGGCCATTTTCAAAGGGGTCCCTTGACCTCTGACCTCAAGATATGTGAATGTAAATGGGTTCTATGGATACCCACGAGTCTCCCCTTTACAGACATGCCCACTTTATGATAATCACATGCAGTTTGGGGCAAGTCATAGTCAAGTCAGCACACTGACACACTGACAGCTGTTGTTGACTGTTGTGCTTGAGTTTGCTATGTTATGATTTGAGCATATGTTTTATGTTAAATGCAGTACCTGTGAGGTTTTCTGGACAATATTTGTCATTGTTTTGTGTTGTTAATTGATTTCCAATAATAAATATGTACATACATTTGCATGCAACAAACATATTTGCCCACTCACATGTCAATAAGAGTATTAAATACTTGACAGGTCTACCTTTAAGGTACATTGAACAGATCAAAAATGTGCGTTTAATTTGCGATTAACTATGGACAATCATGCGATTAATTGCGATTTAAATATTTTAATCGATTGACAGCCCTTATATATGTCAATATTGTTCCAACCCAATTCCAAAACTGTGTAATTTGTCATAACCCGGCCATGACAAAAACGGGAACGAACATAAAATGCCAAATAATATTTATTATGACAAAGAAGATAAACTGAGAGGTACATTCAGATGTGAGGTGTAACATCAGTAGTGTTCATGTGGATGTGCGTGGATAATAGTGCAAGGTGTTGTGCAGACATGTGAAACAAAATGCTAAGCACAGCAAAAGAGTTGCAGGCGCTGGCAGGGAAGAGAGAGCGAGCTGCACACTGGAAGCTGGAACTTTTAAAACACATTAGGTAAACACATTAACCGATGCAGCACACACACACACACACACACACACACAAGCAGACTAAGCAGGGAAAATATTTCTATTGCTTTGGCCCAGCATGAATCTGCAGTGTGGCGCTGCTTGAACACTACAGGGAGAAGGATTTGCAACTCAGTCTGTTTTAGACTAGTTCCAGTAATTGACATTCCTTGGTGATGCCATCACACATGAGTTAGCGTGTTAGCATGTTCAGTGGAGCTATGTTCAGACAAATCTTTGCCAACATGGTGACACTATTTTTTACTAATAGCATTCCCTTTATTGCTGCGATGTTCTAGGCCAGTCTCATTAGCATAATTTTAGTAACAGTCAACAACTAATAGACCATTAAAGCATTCCAGTTGGAAGTCTGATTGTATGTTCTTGCATGTCCTGCTAACATACTGTACTGTATTAGACTAATTAGACATTATTACTGGTCAGATTTAAATGTTTTTGTCTCATAATCAAGGTCAATATGGTAGCTTTATTATAAGCAGGTTAAAAGGCTATGTCAATCCTGTATGCACAAAAATAACAGAGAACGTCCCGGCAGGGCACGCTTTGCGAGTTCGCAAAAAGAGGTGGAGAGACAGTAGCTTAAATCTTGCCTGAGGCACAAAGTTGGTCACTGTGTATAAAGCCTTTAGTGTCTCCAGACGGAGCTGTGTGAAGTCTGATAAATGTCCTCAGGTGATGTCGCTTGAGTCGGCGTCGGTTGGGGCGGAAGTTTGAAAATGAAAAAAAAGATCTGCAGGCTACAGGCTACATTAGCCGCGACTAGCATAACAAACCCAAATCTCTGACGGAACTGTCAATAGTCCAGTTGCATTGTGGGTAATGTAGGTGGTTAGGTTTTGACAAGGAAGGAGAATGAATGGAATAACAAAGATGATATCTCTGGTTCTTCTGCATCGATTTTTTTTTACAGTCCATCGTGAGTCAAACAATGCTCTGCTAAATCACCGGAGTACTCTTTTAATGATGTTGTTTGAAAGCTGAATTTGTGGTTCAGGTTTACCCAAGCTAATGTTGGCTTCAAACCACATGCCATGTTAACCGCCAGGCATGAGACAAAGCCCAGACATATTAAATTTGGCAATGAAATGTTGTATCACACCCTGTCCACTGTAATTTAGGAAGCATGTTTCTCTCACCGTCTCACACAGGCTTCTGGGATGCTCAGCTGTACCACAGGAGGACGGGCTCAGTCTCCTTATCAGGATTAAATGCCCCCGACAGACCACCTCCCCCTGCCCAGAGACCAGTCTCCTTGCCCTCCATCCCAGGGCACCATCGGCTTCTAACTCGCACCCCGTCAGAGCTAAAGTGTCTCCAGTCCAACGGAGCACTTTGCTTCATCAACCCCCTCTTCATAAAGGTTCACCAATCAGATGGCGACCACAGCACCACTTCAAATCCCTTTAGTACAGCGAAGCAAGGCCTGAGGGAGGAACCCGTCAGCAACAGCCTAGAAACCAACAACACTCAACACTCTTGTAAAGACAGTCCTCAGGCCTGTAGCTCAGATCAAAGTGACAGTAGGCAGTCCGCTCAAAGCAACCTTCAGAGCCTTGACGGAAACACAGAGCTACAGGACGATAACAGCCAAACCAGCAGCAGCAGCAGTCAGAAGCTAAGTGCTGCAGACAGCGTGCCACGGTCCCCACCTCCACGTCCACCCCCGCCTCGCATTGCGCCGCAACGCTCAGCGCGTCCTCTCCGACAGCGCAGTATGCCAGAGAAGATCCCCTGGATCAACGTCCCCAAGGAGAAGACGGAGGAGCGGGAGAGGGGCAGCAGCCTCCTTTCTCGTTTGGGCTCCTCGCTAAGCATCAGCCCCTCATCCTCCCCTCCCAAGAAACTCAGCATTAGCTCCCCCATATCCATCCCCCGGCCCTCTCTCCCCATCTCTCTGTCATCTCTCTCCTCTTCTCCGCGTCGGCCAAAGGCCTCGCCATCATCCAGCCAGGAGGATGCCCAGTGCCACGTGGCGCTGGAGGACCAGACTATTGAGAAGGCTATCATTAGGGCCAGACTGTTTCAGCGTAATGCTTCCAGAACCCCCGCCCAGGAGTCCAGCAGTCCTCCAGACCCTTCACCGATGACAACAAGCAAGCAGACAGATGGGACAGAAGAAGAAGAAGCAGGCGAGGAATGCGGTGATGGTGGTGGTGGCGGCCAGCGGCTGAGCGACATGAGCCTTTCCACAGATTCCTCAGATTCTCTGGATTTCTCCCAGTCCTCAGCCTTCTTCCTTCCTCCTCTGCATGACCCCAGCCCTCCTACCGAGGCTGACTTTAACACCCACCTCCCCCTCTCCATCCCACCATCCCACATGCCTTACTGCAGCATGGAAGAGGACGACGACGACGAGGACGACGACGACGAAGAGGAGCCCGACTACGGCGTCAGTCTCGAGAGCGACCAGGACCAAGACCAGGACCTGACCATGGTGCCACCGGGCCACCGCACAAAGCGCCGCCCCAGTGCCAGCGCTTTGGTCCTGCAGAAGGCTCTGCGAGGGCACCTGCGCAAAATGAGCGGCGTTTTCAACTCGCTGCTGACGCCTGAGAAGAGGGCGATCCGCAGGGTGATGGAGTTGTCCAGAGATAAAAGCTCGTACTTCGGCTGCCTGGTGCAGGACTACCTGAGCTACATGGGAGAGGGTGCGGGCACCCAGGCTTGGCAGGGCTACGCTTCCGGACTGGAGCTGCTGCAGACTCTCCGCCAGTTTATCACCCAGATGAAGAGCTACCTGAGACAGAGCTCTGAGCTGGAGCCGCCAATCGAGAGCCTCATTCCTGAAGACCAGATCGGTGAGTACCAAATGAAATAATTCCACCATCTTTTACTCCTAGCTCTGTTTTGTCACCCTTATTTCACTAGTTTTACCAGCAATTCACCATATTTACACGGCACGCTCAAGGCAAGGCCTATTGAAAGAGGCCGTGGTGTGGTTTGTGCACTGCAAATTTAACTTTTGCCTCTCTCTGGAAGTAAATGTGGGTGTCCGTATGTTGTGTGCCTAAACGTTTGGTCAACTGAAATGCTGGGACTGCTCGATTACAACATTTCTACCTTTTTTTAAGCACCATGACCTCATCCTCACCTCAACACGGTGAGGTGGGGGTCCTTTCTGCGTGTGATTGCATATATTCTAGTGATTCTTTTTAGGAAGTGTGAATAATTGATGCATTTATGGAGAAATCGTAATTTGTATGGAAACACTATGTCACAGAATGCGTGTTCAATGCGGACGCAGCAGTTTCACTTCAGTATTTTGGCAGTGAAGACATTGGGAAAACTTGTCCTCACGTGTTTGCAGCTGGATGTGTGCACATGTGTTTACGTGTATACAATCATAGTGAAGCCATGGCCGTCACGCTAATCTTAGTTAATTGTATGTTGTCATGTACGCTGGTGAGTCATTTGAAAAAGAAAGTAAGGCCAGGTGAACTTGGAGTTAAATCTATCTTTTGAAAAAGAGTGCAAATCTCCTGTAGTTCAATACTAAGAGTTGCATTTCCCTCCGATTGCCCTTTGTTATATCCATCCTTTATTGCATCTTACAATACCATGACCGCATAATGAAAGGGAAACCAGACACAACCACACAGATACGTAAGATCACACACAAACACACCTGCCGGAAGAGCGGTCTGAATCATTTGGGCCAAGACTCAGTGACTGCATTAGACCTTGGACGGAGTAACATGTAAACAGAGAGCACAAAGAGGGTTTTGTCTCCGGAGGAAAAGGGGGCTGTTGAACCAACCTGTTTCTACTGGCCTCGTTCAAATAGATCACCACAGGACTATAATTATGAAGTCACGAATTGGGTGAAAAACTGTCGTCCTTTATCAGTAGTCGACACATAACATGAATACTGATCTGGAATGCTGACATTTTTACATTTTCATGTTGGTTCTTGAGCAGGTTTTTTTTTCTTATTGGTGGCAATGTCAGCATCTGTTGTGTGATATTTTTCAAAGCACAACATTTGATTAT